>NPFG01000124.1:0-94748 GCA_002288965.1 Xylaria sp. MSU_SB201401
TAGGTATCCACTTTATATAAAGGCTAAGGCAAATAATTTTATTAAATATAAAAAATCTATATTATTTTTTATATAAAACTTTAAACTAGCCTTTTATAGCTATTTTTGTTAATTTATTATAATTATTGCAAGATGGTGAGTTTTGGTGTAAAAGGTGGCCGACTAGGCCGGGTGGCCGGTTGGGTGGGCAGGGGCTCTAGTGTACGTATACAGTGTAAGGAATACTCCGACCAAGTGGCACACAGATGGAAACACCCGATTACAGCACATCTGGTGTGGATACTACAGCACGTTTAACTTTGCCATATAAATATGGGATCTCCCGGGCCAAGGTTATACTGGCCCGGATCCACTCAACCTTGACATTTATTTACTTCACCATATCTTAGCCTAATCTACTAGTGATAAGTTTGTGCCACTAACGAACACTACTTGGACCGCAGCGAATCTGATCATGTCAGTTATATTCGTCCACTAGAGATATTAGTTAGTATAGAGCATACGCAGCTGTGGCCGAAAAGATCTCCACTGTTCTACCACTGGTGAAGATTCCAAGTCCGAGTGAGAACATCGCGGTGAATACTCCGATCATAGCCAATCGAGTTGTCATGTCTCTAAGCGAGTATAGTACTACGATTGAGCCTATGGGTAGGAGTGAAGCCAGGACGGTCCCAAGAAGCATACTCAATCGTAGTACTCCATTCTGGGAATAGTAGACAGTATTTTGGTGTATATCCGACGTGTCTGGCTTCTGTATAAGGTCTCCAACGTTAGCTTGATCGATGCCAAGCCCATGTGCGAACTTAGAATACCATACCCTAAAGTGGCGCCCAACTAGGTAATGATATGATGTGACAAGTTTATTCGTCAAGAATCGTGTAATCAAATTGGCGGTTCTATTCGGCTTGAAACACACGAGCTCCGAAGCATTGAAGTTGTCCCATATGTCGCTATCAGCACCAAGGAGATATATGTTGCCCATTGATGGATCCTTCATCCATTTTTGTAGAGACGTGAAATCTTGTTCGCTCGGTGGTCCTAACTTCGCAATTGTTTGCTGCAAATAGATGGCTTGATCTGAAGTAGGTATTTTCAGCCCACAATGTTAGCGCCATAATTGAAGATTCCCTTGACAACTCACTGTATTCCTTCAACTTGTCCCTTACTTCTAACATAATATGCCACTGCGTAGATTTTCCGCTTTCCGTCTTTGTGGGCTCGCTTAGAGTCTGCCAGTCTCTGTGGTAGATAGAGTTTTCAAAGTGTCCAGACGCGGTATCAACTTCGGCTTGCTTTTGTAATTTAATCTCTAAGCTCATTAGTTCTGCTTGTAGATAGAGTAGATTGAGGGCATTGAGGGATCCAAATCGACGGAATGCTGTCATTTCGGGATGGGTACCCATCAAGGCCGCAAGTCGAGGATATCCTGCGGGCATATTTGCCGCTCTTAACTAGGTTCTCGTTGAGCGACTACTTTGGGTCTATTCAGACAGCCGAAGTCCCCGGTTTTCACATATAGTCCACCAGGAGGTCTAACTCTATCAATACCGTTAGTAAGCAAAACCTGTGAACATGAAATCTCCTGACGCATCAAATCCACTTACCTCTTAGCTTATAATATGTAGAATCAAAACTGGGTGCAGCCATTCCTCGTAGCTCCTTTTGAGGAGTTTGCTAGGAAAGGAATCAGAGACATGGATGTGTGGGCACCCACATTTTATACCTGCAAATACAAGGCTGAACGGTGTTGCCTACTGCCTGCTTCCTCTGCCAAGATAGCTCAGCAGCTTCACTTTTGCCCTAGAACTATACGTAGCGGCGGCAGATCTGCAAAAATTATGCCCACACCAACCGCAAAGGAGAAATAAAAGAGTGGAACATTATATGCATGAGCGTTGCATTCAATTCTTTCACTTCGCGAGTAGCTCAGCAAGAGGTCTATATAGACATCAACATAAGCTCCGTGCCTCGTGCCCATTTCTCATCTGTACAGTAATGTATACAGAAGTGACTCGTTAATGTAGCTGCCTCCCGACAAATAGAGATAGACCAGTCGATAGCCATGGCATACTGAACAGAAAGGATGAAGTCTCTTTGTAATGAGTAGGAAAAGTGTAGTTTTGGGGGCTTAGAAATAGTGCGTCAAAGTCCTGTGGCGCAGTTGACTATCTTGGTGACCTGGTGCGAATCCAGCTATACTAGGGGGGAATATAGGTCATCTATTTAATACTTCAGTATACATTATGGTCTCTGGTTAGTATATCGACAATATCTTAAGTATTCGACTTTATAACTTTTATGTAATGTGACATATCAAGATAACAAATTCTATAAGATAGCTGTATCTAGGAAGAAGAAGAGGACGAATGAAGGAAAGACGGGAAGTAAAACGAAGTAAAACTGAGGGAGGAAGTTTTCCCTATTTTGCGAGTATGTCAGAGGATTTCGAGATGTAAAATGGAATTGATTAATCCCAAGCTGGCCGTTTCGGAGACTGCTGTTCTATCCACGTAGTATATCCTTCTGGTGGAGTGGTCGGGGCTGTTGGATTGGCCGTAGTTGCATGAAGGTTATAGCGGGGAAGCATTGATCTCGGGCAGAGTCTACGGCGACAATCAGCGAGCCGTGTCTCGTCATATTTCGTTTCTGACCTCATTTCCTTCTCCCTCCACCATTCTTCCTCGTCTGGGCGTAGCCTTCCAGGGAAAAATTCGGGTAACAAGGCCTCACCGCAGCCTGCATATGTCACCTCCAAGTCCATTAATCCATCCATGATATTATATGTTGAGATGGAATCCAGTAACTTCAGAGGCAAGTTGCGGCTTCCCGGCTTGCGAGCAAGATCCGCAAGCATGATATTGTGTACCCAACCAATCACTCCAATAATAATGAGACACCATGTGTGGCTCCGAATTCCAGCAAGCGATATTAGTATTATAAACCAGCCGACAGCTTCGAATACGCATACGCACTGAGTTATCAGGAAGCCAAGAGGGCGGCCCAAAATCGTCTTTGCATCTCTGCCTTTCGAATGCGATCGAGAGGCAGACATGGTTTTCATTTTTGACCATATTCCCGTGGTTCTAGGCGAACCAATGGTAGCAAGTTCTTCAAGATCAAGGCAACGTCCTTCCCCCTTGATGATCATAATGTCTCGCGATCCATTTCCACCAGTAAGAGCAAAGACTTTCTTCGAGGACTGGTCGCTCGGCATCTTTTCAGCCCACCATTGGGGCAATGAGCCCATAATGAGACTTAACAGCGTGCCGAATCCCGTGATTGCGAGGATCCGCCACTCGTTCCCGTGGGTCCGCATAGTTGGAATCGTTGCAATTACAAGTTGAGCTATCATGGCGATGGTCCCCAGGAAGTATCGCCTGTTGTATTGGGAGGACAGTGTCCCTCTCTGATTGACGGGCATGGACTCAAAGATTGCGATACGAATTGTACTGTCATTGAATAGGTCGTTCTTGGACATTGACGCTTCGTGATCCCTCAAAATGCGGCCAATCAGCCAGTTCTTATTAACACGGTAACATCGGGAGTCCAGATTGAACACCTTGACGGAGTGGTCCGGTTGTGGTAACAGTCTGCCCTCCCCGAACGTATTCTTGAGGCTAGAAAGCGCGTAGGCAACCCACCCGAAGGAGAAACAGACCGGCGTTAACAACTTACCCGTTGATTAGGCGAATGCCTCTCGGACGACATTTCCGCCAACGAACATTAGTACAGTTACGACCGCTACACTCGGATTCGCCCACTCCCGTGCAAGGTCAGTGCCTATATCAGTCAGAACATCCATGGGCAGTGTTTGCAAACCGTTGACGATAATACTGCCACTCCAAAGTGTCTTCTGCGTCAAGTCTGATGGTGGTAAAATGAAGTAGTTGTCACAGGTAAGGTCAGGCCCAATCATAAGATAGTGTTTTATATGGGGCTGCAATGGAGCAACGAGTGGGAGTCAAGACTGAGGCGAACACGGATGGTGGAAAACCGAACGTTGAGAGGATATAAACGGTCGCAAATCAAAGTCGTCCGACAGACACGTCTAGATCCGGTGCAAACAGGACGCAACCCCCTTTCATTGGCTAACCCGTGTAGCAATTGAGACAAGGAGAGAGGGAGTGACTATCAATGGAGCTAACACACCCGAAGGGAGAATCGATGGGATAATCGAAGGCAGAATCGTAGGCGGAATGCGATGCACACTATGAATCAACAACCAAGAGAGCGGAGTAATCATTATGTTACACGCAATGCGGGGATGTGTCATCAGGCTCCTGAACACTAAACAAACAGCTAGGAAATTTGGCCCTTGATTTAAACGGTGGTAGCATATGTTAGGTCTAAATTAGCAATGCATTTGCACCTGAAGCGATCGTGTGTTCAAGAAGTCTCCCAACACGGCGGACCGAGAATACCTGTCTCCCTATGTGCGGCCCCAAGATATGTGTAGTTCAATTTTGTGTAATTATTCTATAACAGGTTCGACTGCATATAGAATAATAGCCGGGTATAACAATCCATATCACTATTTCAAAAGATCGTAGGCAGACTACTATTGATACCCCATAATCTTGACTTCCTCTGAACTTCGTCGAGGCTTCTTTCAAATTTGTGTGGTTGCGCCGCGCAACCCCCCTCCGCCCCCGCCGCCCCCGCACAGCCTCTTGAACGCGCTCACGAGGAAATGTTATTGGCATTGCGGATAATGCATGCGGCGTCATTCGATTTCCCAATAACATCTATCATGCAACCAGCAATGATTGGGAATGCAGCCCGTGATTTTAACTAAATTTGACTGTTACGAAGCCATGACTATTAAGCTGATGGCAGCGGCCCTCCCATTGAGACGGCAGTCGCGATTCCATTACAGGTAACATACCTTTGTTAACAGACTCGTTCCTGATCCTCGGGTTGTATCGCACCTAGGAAAATGCTCTTCTAAGAGGCAATTTGTGGCTGAGCTCCAGGCATCCCTTTAGACCCAGATCAGACCGTAAGTATCATTGCTCATTTGCTAATCTATCTCCATCTCGAAACGAATAACTTGAAGATTTTTTTTTATTTTCCCCCTAAATACATCGCCCTCAAGAGTTGACATAGGTCAATGCAACTAAAGGTTTAAGTTAGATAGTTAATGTATTAGCCCAAGTAGTCATTGCTAAAAAGATCTTCTTTTTAGAAAATCAACTGATGAAAAAAAAAAAGCGAGCCTTACAGTAAGGCTCTGTAAAAGGGTCTTCAGTGTAATGGATGAGTAGATAGGGAGCACTTGGGGCAAGAAAAATAGAAATTCCTCTCAGTACAGGAAGAACGACAACGACAGGACTCGAACCTGTGACCCCGAAGGGATATGATTTCTAGTCATACGCTTTAACCACTCAGCCACGTTGCCTTAGGTAACCTTATGATTTTTTGAGATCCAATTGAGTCCAAATATGTAACTCATTACCTGCGTAGTGTGTCCCCTCTGGAGTGTTTAACTCGAGTAGCCAGAGTACTAGTTTACCTAAAACCACAGCGCCGAGACATGGACCAGCAGTTATGATAGTTAACTCATGTAGAAGTGATATTTTGTCGGACTTGTCTCTCTCTCACTTGAAAATACGCACTATCTATAATTGTTCCGGTTAGTTAAATGCAATAGCAATCCACTTCTGAGTTCAACATGCTGGCTGCAGAGGTTGATACTGTACTGCTCTAGGCTACCTGTCCACTCTCTGTCTTGCAGCTAGATGTTGTTTGAAGCTCAGATGGCGACAGTGTTATAATGGAACTGCTCCTCTATACGGATATCCTCTGGGGAATGTTCTCTAAGACGGTGCTCCTTGCATAGTTAGTCGTAGAACAATGCCCGCGATAGCGATGTCGCTCAACTCATGAAATTCAACCAAGCTTACCAGACGCGATCCTCCGATATGCCTTCACTATTAATGGGATGTGATAGCCAACACATACAAACTCCTTCGCAACGTTAGCAAATCTGGGCCTGCTAGTTCTAATTCCATTATTGGCGTGAAACTGATCTTGGGGTCTGAAAACGGGGTGCATTTGAATGAAACCATTTTCGGTGCTAACGCATGCATGTAATCCAAATGGACTGGGGTCTCTTTCAAGGACCCCTGCAGGCAAGATCATCCTTCGAAACTGATTGTGAAGCGGCTTTACTCCTCTTCTACTCGTGTAGTGTAGCAAGGAATGGCATAACCATCGCTCCAAATCGTCGCCATCTTACCTCGGATCAGAGGTTACGACATCATCATGGCTGAGGCTGTCGGCGTGGTTGCCTCGATCATCCAGCTGGTATCAGCAACCGCCAAGCTCGTGCAATACTGCACCGATGTCTCCAATGCGCCTACGGAGGCTGACGAGCTTGTCGGCGAGTGTAGTGCCCTGACTCCCCTGCTGATGAGGTTGAAGAAGGACCCGAAGCTTGACAACAACCAGGCCGCGAAATCACTTCTAGAGCCTCTCCATGCCTTAAAGGAGCGAATCGACCGCTTAGCTGAGAAGTTGCGGCCTGAAAGCCGGCTTCGGCGACTTTCCCGAGATGTGCTGTGGCCGTTGTTGAAAAAGGAGATGCAGGAAGTGCTAGAGAGAGCGACGCAACTGAATAGCTTCATTACCTCATGGATTTCAATGGACGTCAAAGACCTGGCTGATTCAATCAAGCAAGATACCGCTGTCTTGCCGGATATTATCAAGACGGTCCAAAAGACCCTGTCGATGACGGTGCAAAACGAGCGGCGACAGATCCGAGAGATGATGCATACTATGGTGAACTTCTTTGCACCAGTCAGCTTCTCGGAGAAACAAAATGAAATCTTCAGCCAGAGACAGCCGGGTACAGGACAGTGGTTCATCGACTCGCCCAACTTCCAAGAATGGCTCAGTACACCTGGGGCCACCCTCTGGTGTCCCGGGGCTCCTGGCTCCGGTAAGACCTTCATCGCCTCGATTGTCGTAGACCATCTCCAGAGTTGCGTGAAGAAAGAGAGAGACACTGGGCTTACATACGTATACTGCGATTTCCGACGACGTAATCAGGAGCCCACAGCACTGCTAGCCAACATATGGACGCAGCTCATACTCCAGCGCGATCTCTCCAAGACAGAGGTCGCCCAGCTCGAAGACGACTTGTATGCGCGCCGGGTGAAACTCTCAGCGGCACAGCTCAATGGACTCGTTGAGAAGGAGTTTACGGATGGGAAGTTTCAGCGCATGTTCGTTGTTGTTGACGCCCTGGACGAGTGCAATGAGGCGCAACGAGAAGTCCTTCTAGACCATGTTTCGCGATTATACCCGTGGGCTAATGTCCTCATCACATCCCGAGTAATGGGAAGCGATTTAGAAAGGTTCACGGACGTGCGCATACTCAGAATCATCTCAGCCGAGGCTGACATGCACGCCTATATCAAAACCAGGATAACCAATTCAAGAAAACTGGCCGAGAATGTCAAGCGGAAACAGGATCTAGAGGAAGAGATTGTCCGAATAGTCAGTGAAAGAGCTCAGGGGCTGTAAGTGAATGATGTGATAATCGCTAGAATGATAGGTCGCTAAGAACATCACAGATTTCTACTCTGTAAGCTGCACATGGATTCCTTGGCCCTCGAATCTACACCTAAAGCTGTGCGAAAGGTGTTAGAAGGCATACCGACAGGAGACAACGCCATGAGAGAAACATACAGCAACGCCGTTCTGCGCATCGAGAGCCAGCATCCATCCAACAGGGAGTGGGCAGTACGGACAATACAATGGATCTGCTTTGCCATGAGACCGCTGACGGCGACGGAGCTCACCTACGCACTAGCCGTTGACGAAGACGACACGGAACTAAGCGAAGACAACATCGTCTCAACCGACCTTCTGATCGAGTATTGCGGCGGCCTCGTGGTCATAGAGCCAGAGAGCAAGATCGTAAGATTCGTCCACTTTACTACACAAGAGTACTTCGAAGCGGAGAAGAACACGCCCCTATTCGCGGGCACGGACGGCAGTATCGCTCTCACGTGTATCACGTTCCTCAGTTTCCAAGACCCGTTCCTCAACGACGAGGCCACGCTACCAGAGATCAGGGAAGTGCATAACGCAACGCCGTTCCTGCAATACGCAGCGGCGTATTTCGGCCAGCACTATCACAGAATGCTGTCACACCCCGATTCCGTGAATACCTCCTTAGCCGAAGACATTTCGGATGCCATGGCAAAATTCTTCATGAGTTCAGTACGAGTGCATCGCGCGGCTGTGTCGGCTCTCCACACGGGCTTAAGAAGATGGCAGGTCTGGCCAGGAGGCCACCATCCAGTCGGGAATCTAAACGTATCAGCCATAGACCTGGGAGCCTTTTACGACGTCTTACTACCGATCGACGCTAGTGTGGACGGCACTTCCAAGCTAGAGGATATTCCCCTGACCATACCATGGTTCAAGAATCACACATCGGGCACAAAGGGGGAGAGCAGACAATCCTTCGGCAACGCACTGCACTGGGCCGCTCTCAGCGACTCCGTCAAATCCATGGGCTTCCTCTTCCAAGACGGATCCCTCAACCTGGACGCGCAAGAGACCAATACATGGGCAGTGCAGCCGGCACACGTATCAGCTGTATTCGGATCCGTCGGGACCCTGAAACTCTTACTCGAGCACTCTGAGCTCAACGTCACGTCGCGTGTAGGCGACGACCTGAACTGGACGGGGACAATCCTGCACCTCGCGATCCGCGGTGTAGGGTCGAGCTCCGTGGCAACCAAGATAGCACTGATCGACGCTATCGCCGAGAAGGACGTCGAGGGCAAGCTCATCACAGGCCATGACATCTACGGCGCCAACGCCCTGGTCGTCGCCCTGAGGGAATCCGAGCCCGCCGTCTTCGAGAGAGTTCTGCGCTGGTTCGACGCCGTGGCCGGGGAGGCGATATGGGGCACGCGTATGATGGCGGATCGCTTTGCGAAGACGCCGCTGCACTGGGCCGTCATGGATCCAGCCTTTGGTTTCAAGAATCGCACTGTGGCGGCAGATTCCGGGCCGCTGCTTAAGTTGAAGGCGCTGCTGGACCACCCGCTCGCGTGGCAGCTGATGCGGATGCGGGACAACAAGGGTGACGTCCCCTTCGAAGAAGCAGTGCGCCAAAGCAACATTCACGCCGTACAATACATGATCGACAAGTCATTAGAGCGCCAATGGCCCATGTTCGACCAGCTCCTGATGTCCGCCCTGTATCTCGCCGTGGAAGTAGCGCATTCGACAGTCGTCGAATTACTCCTCAGCAAGGTCGGGCCAGAGCCCCTGGCAAGACCAGACCAGGACACTACCGTGCTACACCACGCTGCGAGCGGGACTTCGCGCGGAGCGATGAAGTTTCTGCTGAGAAAGCCAGAGATTGCCAGTTTACACAATGCTCGAGACCGTCAGAGGATGACACCTCTTCACATCGCGGCTTTCACCGGCAACGTCGACGCATTGGAAGCTCTTCTCGAGATCAGCGGTGTCGACCTCGACGCCCGAGACACCGACGACGATACGCCGCTACACCTAGCTGCCTTGAGCGATATAGGGGATGCGTGTTCCAAGTTATTAGCCGCTGGCTCCGACTGTTCACTCAGGAACGCGCGCGGCCTCATTCCGCTGGCAGTCGCTTTGACACGGCGGTCGTCAAAAGCCATACAAGCTATCCTGGCGACGATGAGCCCCGGAGTCACTATGCAGTTCGACAATCTAGATGAAGCCGCGAAACAGTGGCTCAAAGACCAGCCGTGGGGCAAACACCTAACCGAAGATAATAAGATAGTCACCCCTTCAGATCTACAACAGTGGCCGCAACGCGACGAAGACATACTCAAAGCGGCCCTCTGTCTGCGCCACAAATTCTCATCCGCTGTAAGCCATCTCACAAATATCGCAAACAAGAACACCCCCCAACAACAAAATCAAGCACAGCAGCAACAAACCCAACAAAAGCAACTCCAAAACGACCTAACAACATACATCCTCGACCTAGCACACTACTGGACACGCACAACATCAACCCGCATCGGCACCAGCCAAAAACAAATGCTGCGGCAATGGCACCACCCAACTCTCCCCTTCCTAATCAGCGCGCCTATACGCGGGCATATCACACATCCAGCGCGACAGGTCGAGTTCACCATCGTCTCGCACGACCAAGGGTACAGCGACAACCCGGGGGCGGGGAGCTGGACGTGGTTCGTAGCCGAGGCGTCGACCGCAGCGGCGTCGTCTTTCGGGGACACCCACAACAACCGCGCCGGTGATGGAGCGACGGCATATAGCGCGCAAGGGGGTCCGATAGAGATCTGTCGGAACCAAATCGCCGTGCGCCAATGGTGCACGCATAGAATTATATGGCAAGCCGCCCTCGCCTACGACAACAACAGCGACAGCACCACAGAGGCAGCATGGGTCCGGTCCCTGCGCCCAGAGAACGTGATCCTCGTTAAACCTATGGTAATGTTTCCATCGTGGGAGAATTGGGTTCACCGCATCACTGTCGACGTGTATACCTCGTGTCTGCAGTATAGTGGTGATGAGTATTGATATAGGCACGTAGGTCGGTATGACAAGGGAAGGGACAGGAGAGGCTTCCTTCCCGCTCTATTAAATTAAAAATAGAACAAAAGAAGTAAACGAGCGAACAAGTGAGAACGAAATGCTATAAATGAAATAACTAAATAAATGTAACGGGCATTGCGGTTTATATATATATATATATATCTAGTTAATAGCAAAGCCATGGATGAGCTACCTAGCTAGCTAGCTAGCTCTACGTGAACTCAGATCTCGGAACCTTTACAATTTGACTCCTATGAATTTATTAGATTACCTACCTGGCACATACCTACCCACCTAACCTCTACCTATATACCCCATCATATATATACTTATATTTCTCAATTCTGATTTCTGTATACCAGCTAAGACTGTAATCCTCAAAGAATCCCCTCTCACCTCACCTCATCTCACCTCAACTCACCCAACAGAGCATCCACTGATCCCACTATGATCCCATAATCATATACTACCTATATATACATATAAATAAAGGGGGTATTAAGACTTATTTATTCACGGGCATCAGCCAACTACATACATACATACATACATACTTATAAAGTACTAAGTTTAGTAACTCCAACTCCGACTCCGACTCCAACTTCAGCAGGTACTCTAGGTAGGTATCCTCTCATCTTCATCTTCATCTTTATCTTCATCTTCATTTCCTCTCCTATCTTCCCTCCGCCTCTTCCATCTTCCATCTTCCATCTTCCATCTTCCCTCTCCTATCTCTCCTTCCACCTCTCTCTCTCCCTCTCTGCCTCCACATCTCTCCTCGACCTCGACCTCGACCTCCATCTTCCTCATCTCGTAAGCACACACAAATGATGTGGTGTAAAATGATGCTATTTGGGGAATTACATAGAAAAAAGAAAGAGAAAGTTAAAAAAAAAGAGCGCCAATCATACACAACGAATCTCTCCTCATTTCACATCATTTCTATTTGAGCAACGTTGACCCGTGCGCCGCTCGCTTATTTGATTAAATGTGCTAGTTCTTCCCCATGTTTCTTCAAACAATTTCCCAGAATTACATCATCGAGAAAAGCGCGCCTGTCGGCAAGCAGGTCGGCAAGCTGCGAAGGGAGTACTGAATGGTAGGACAGAGATCTGATGCTCAACATGGTAACTATTTCGTGAAATGCTCAGATGAGACATGTCTTGCCATCAGCGGTCAGAGCTATATAGGAGAAGCTGATCCATGTGCTCAAGCCGCGTCTATCGGGGCGATAAAATTACAGATCAAGCGCTTTGGGGTGACGACGTAAAACCCAAGTCGGTTGGCTCGCCACTGTTGAAGGTTGATTTGAGCATTGTCGCACTTCCCGCCGGCTTCTGGGCTCCCGACTTTTCTACGCCTGACACGGCACTATCAACCTCGCCAAACGTAATGCCCAAGCCACCCTTCTTCTCATCGTCACCTTGCGCATTCTCCTCTAATTTCTCATCGAGATTCATGAGTGCTGGTGGCCGATGACGCATTTGCCTTGCCTTGGCGAGGGAAATCGTCTTTTGTTGGTATGTAGAGGTCATGGGCTGACTATCATCACGATCAATTGTCGCTTTCATGAGCGCCGCCATCCAAGCGCGCCCCTGTTGGAGGTTAGGCACCGCAAAGTAATGCACTGTTGGTTTCGTGAAGTTGACAGCCTTAGAAAGGCCTGCTCGGGGCGGCACAAGCTTGAATATGAACATAGAGTCGGTTCCTTTCTCGATAGCTGCCGCGGCCGCTGCGTCACTCTCAGCAAGAGTGTGGAGATTGCTGTCTGCTGGCGTCATGGGACTGTTGCTAGCACCAGTCAAGGTCGCGTGAAGACCAGTCAAACGTTCATTATCAGCTGGCAGCACTCGATGGAAGGAAATATCGATCAACCCCTTTTCCTCTGTGTCATCTTCCGAATAGTAATATGAGAGTCTCCTTCCCCTCAGAACGAAAAGGCGTGGCTTCCAAGTCGTCATGAGGTGCGAGTTCTTCTTCTTCATCCACCCACTGTAATCGGCGTCTTTCATCGCCTCTCGAGGGCCGACTTTCTGTAAGCCGCGCAAGTACGCGCTTGTCTCCTTCTTTGTCTTCTTCCCACTCTTTCGGCTGCTCGATGTTGTAGTCGAGTAAGGGCTCTTTCCAGCGTCGGGAGAATCCAGATCAAAGCTGGGACGCCCGAAGGAGTACTGGAGCCGGTCCGGGCGGGCGATTGTAAGGGCGAATCTTTAATGGATTCAGTTGGCGAGCCAAATTTAGAGCGCTCGGTGCCGGTGACGGCATCCGATATAGCCCGCAGCCCACTGACTCCTGTGATCTTACTGCTAGCATTTGATAACCAGTCGCCACGACCACCCTGCCGGGGACCGGGCATAGCAGGTGAGGTATGTGCGCCATCCAGTTTTGTTACAGTAGGCGACGGACCATCTTTGGCCGGTGGCGGTGGTCGATATGAATCTGTGGTGGTATTTGACGTTGTTCGATGGTGCTCGTCACCGGTACCGAAATACATCTGCGCGGCTGTTGGGGGGGTCGCGTCGCGAGTGGAACCAACGCTTCCATACCGGGAACGTCGAGATAATGCTGTCGCACTCCTAACCCGTTGCTGTTCTGCGTAGCTGGATTGTACAGCGTGAGAAGCCAGACTGTCGCGCTTCTTAAGCACGTTACGGCGGCGTCCATCTACTTCCGTGCCAGAGAAATAGCCCCGGTCCAGGTCGGCGGTAGAATCTTGGGTGATATCAGGGTCAGATGCGTTGGTGATGTCCTGGAAACCCGCCGAAGACAGCGGACGGGGCGGATGCGCAGAAGGTGCGGCCCCCATTGTCCAATTCCGGTCAAAAGACGGCTGCTTCTTGTGGCTTGCTTCAGTCAGTGGGAAGGTCCCCGAGTTAGCAAGCTTGGGGGTTCCAGTAGTGGCCGCGGGAGGGTTGACAGTAAGTCGGAAGTCGGTGGAAGAAGAATGTCTTCGTGAATGATGAAGGTCGCGTACAGAAGCTGCGGATGGTCTCTTCTGGTGAGTCGACTTGGTAGGACTATCCAGAGCTCCCTTGGGGGAAATGGGACCACCTGGTGTCATGGCTTCCATTCGAGGGGTCTGGGACAAACGCTTAGCATGAATGGATGTCGGTCGGTCATCAATGGGCGGAAGTCTCTGTGTGCTTGTTAAAGTGCTCGTTCGGCTCCTCCTCCTACCAGTTATCCTGGAATCTTCCGACCCCGCATCACTGCCGTATGTTTGTCGCCGTGTAGCAATGCCATGCCCATTCACCTCATCTTGCAAAGCCTTGATTTTCTGCCATGTCTTCAACCGTCTCCCCACAGAGCCTAGGTCGAACGCCTTTAAGAAAAGCGAGGATTGGTCCATGCCTAGGAGTACTTCGCCTGCAATCTCTTGGTCCCGGAACACCTCGCAATGCTTCTTCTCAACGCCCATGGTGAACAGGTACTCGGCTACATCATCGGGCGTCCATAGTTCGACTTCGGTGCGGTTATGTGGAGCATCCTCCTCCTCGTCCGTTTCCTCGCCCTGAATGTAGGAAAGCCGGTCCTGCATCTGAGAACTGTACTCGCTGCCAGAGTCTGTAGCATGGTGCGTGCTACCGTTTCGCGGGGTCGAGTGTAGATCCGTGATGTGTTCGTCAATGACGGTCAACGTATCGTGAAGAACCTGGCTGTCCTGACTTGCTGATGGATTTACATGCGCCGCGGCATTGTGTCCGACGTCATAGCCAGGAGGTTTGGGTGATAATTGTGCTGTTGGTGCTGAGACGGACCTGCTCTCTTGCTTTGCCGAGTTCAAAGGAAGCGTCACTGGGCTATGATCCACAAGTAGAGAAGGAGAAGGAGTCGGGTTAGGATTTGGTGTTGATTGCGGCGCAGGCACTGGCGCGGGCACAGGAACGGGTGCGGGCGCAGGATTTAACGGTTGAGGTGGTTCGGCGGGCGTGCCGTTAGAGGGGTGAGAAGGAGGAGCGCTGGGAGCGGGCTTGGATATGATGGCAGGCGCTGTGACGCCTTTCGGAGCTGCTCTTGTGTATACTACCGGGCAACGGTTAGTCGACGCAGGGGAACGGACGTAACGAATAGACTGTTGAGGGACGCACCCTCGGGGAACAGGCCATTGTTCCCATTGACCATGTGGCGACCCAAAAACCAACCATCGCCAAATTCGTCGTCTCGTTCGATCAGCTCAACTCGGTCGCCTTTTGCCAGACTCAATTCATCGGAACTCCTTGCTTGGAAGTCATCTGCAGTGATGGCGGCGACATCCTATTAGCGCTTATCGTCTTCATGACGGGAAGGATGCATGGATTTGGAGGGGGGGGGGCGACAAGGCACCGGGATGAGATGAGGCGAGACGAGACAAGAGCAGACTCACGGATGACGACGAGGATATCGCCCACTTCAGGACGCCCTTCGGCGGCAGGTCTCGATGCCATGCTGGGCTCCGGACGGCGCCAGCGTCGGGTTGGCAAGAATGACGCGGCGATAGGAGGGGAGAGACGAGAGAATGAACCATAGAAGCTGGAAGCTGGTCTGGATACAAGCAGCCGCTGGTGCTGGTGCTGGTGCTGGTGCCCCCGGTGGAGGAAGGGTGCAGGGCAGGCCTAGCCGCCCCCCGACGGGTGGGCTAGAGCCTAAGGGGAGGGTCTCAATAGGAGTGGGCCTCGACTAGGTACGGACCGGGGAGAATGCCTCTCTGTCTCTCTACAGGTCTAAGTCGTGTGTGTGTGTGTGTAACTGCTGGCACGGGGGGTCGTCGATTGGGGACGAATCGTTCTAATTCGAGTGTGGCGAGATGCATAAATGATTGCTCGTCATAAAAATAAAACAAATTATTTGATTATTATTATTATTGTGATAGATGAAACAATGAAAAATGCGCAATGCTACAGTGTGGTGTAAAGTGTAAATGTACAACTGTACTGGTGTATGATACCCAGCGTGAAAGACGAAGGTGATGAGGAAACGCGGAGATGCCGGTGCTGATACTGATTAATGTTATCGAGGTCTGTGTGTCGATTGTGTTATCAGCAATGCAATCAATAGCACTGCAGATATAGGAGCAGGTAAGAGGTAGGTACGTACGTAGTAGGTTCGATGGGTACATAACCAACCGTCAAGTTATCTTTCCCCGTCATGTCAACTACTTAGCAGCCAGTCTCCTTCACACCACCTCATCTCGCCTCGCCTGACGATATCATGTGAAAGCAACGACCTATCCAGTTCATGAAGAGAGAAGCATAAAATGGCCAATAATTCGGATCGTATACTTTTATCGCCCAATTCACCGCTATGACAGCTGAGGTCCGTCGGGGTCGTGTCTTGCCATGTCAAGGGCCTTGCCAATTTCCCCCATTCCCCTCTTGGTTTTTTTTTTTTTTTCTCGCGCCCCCTTTTGGAAGTGCAACGGCAACCAACTTGGTGCGAGTGGCCAGTCCGAGTGAGCCACAAATAAATATCGATGTGCGTCAGGATAAGATGAAACGGAAAATCTCTGCAGAGACTATGGACTCCTCGACGAATGGTGTGTATAAGTGACTGGCTGTAACGGGAAAGGCTCAGAGTCGATATGAATAATATCAAAACGACTACCGGTAATGTATGTTTACCCAGGTAGGTATGTAGGGCAATTCATGGCACAATGACTCTCTGTCTTATAACTCGGTGCAGAGGTCCATGCTTACATGTACCGATTCGTAGACACGCACTCAACTCGAAATATCCGAGTCTCGCAAGGTACGGATGGATATTGATAACTGCAGTGTAGATAATGCAGCGTAGCTGTTGTTGCTACCTAGTCGGAGGTTGCTTTAAATGTTCTTACAGGTCATAATTCTTGAGATGGCTCACACTAAGGCTCCAAGATAAAGATACTTACGGAATAAAAGTACGTATTACGGCTAAGCATTTGAATATATATCTAGTAGGCATACTAGGTATCTAGTAATACCTGGAAAGGTGACTCATTGCCGAAACCGAGGTTCTCAAAAAGGTCATTATATTGGATTGCCTACATTGAATGATTGAATACTTACTGAGGTACACCATGCCTATAAAAAAGATGCCTAGTGATCCCAGGACCACGGCACAGATCGCAAGAATACGGGCACAATAGACGTATGTGCTTACGTAGCATACGATGAGCAAACCACCTACCTTGAAAGAAGATGTATGTTGGCCAATGATTAATATATAGTAGGTTCTTGTTGCCAGCGAAGCGGTAATTAATGCCAATTTATACCTACCTAGGTATGTGGTCTGCAATATGTCAGCCATGCACCTATAATAAGTACTTACTTACCTAGGTAGATACCTAGTATATTTAGGTAGATTGGATAGCAGTGCAGTGTGATCAAGACTACTACTGCTACGGGAGTACCTGATTCGATCTTGGCCCATACCAAAAAAATGGCATACTAAAAGGTTTACATGCGGCTGGTTCTATGCTGCATTTGTCCTGTCGCAGTAGGGACCGAGCGTTAGAAGGCTCCGAGGCAGTGACGTTGATATTAGTCGGTTGTTGCTTCTGCTGGAGGGGTGAAACCTAGAGTGTATGATATTGGGGAAGCTCGTCCCCAGGGTACCTGCCGAGCCTGCCTACTCAAAGGCTAGTACTCTACCTCTAGGAAGGAAGGGTTGAAGTTTGAATGTAGCAGGCTCAAGGTACACAAACAACTTGAAATCCACAAGCTTGGGTAAGGTTCGATACAGCTGGGAAGCTGTTACGCACGCAATCGAGGTGAAGTCGGGTCGGGTGCCTGCCTATCGTGATCGGGTGGCTACAACTAGGCACCTACCTACCTACCTACATAGGTATATACCCTGGCTGCATTGAATACCTCGTGTCTCGCTCCATTTAATTGGAAACATTCACGCTTGAGACAAACATGATGCCTTTGCCTTCTATACACTCCTGTATACTGGTCTCTCAATACCGACCACCGCCAAGGTAAAGTACCAGGCAATTTACAGAGAATCTCAGAAAACAGTTTACAAAGATAACATGCTTCTGTAAGAGTCTGTCTAGTAGGTCAGGTAGGCAGGCAGGTAGGTCAAGTTACCTACCTACCTAATCCCTCATACTCGGTCAGTCAGTCAGTCAGTCAGTCAGTCAGTCAGGTCGGTCAGGTCAAGTCTTGTTGGCGACCGCATGCATAAGATCTCGCAAAAGGCACTCTCCATCGTGACTTTTCCTTGCATCCTCTGCACATATGCACATGCTTGATTCCTAACGAGAAAGCCCCTGGAAACCATAGCACAAAACCTGCGACAAGCGAATCAGCCGCCTTGTCCTGCGTCCGTCTGTCAACTTTTTCCCTCATCATTCCCTATCCACCTAAGAAATATTCTCTCAACAGCACGATTTGCACGCCCGCGCAGTGCAGACCGGCGCCAAGTTGGCTCAGCGTTCGTTCGTGGCGGGGTGGTCCATTCATGAACCAAAGGCTCCAGAATAATTTTAACGTCCCGGCAACTCAATCCCGGCCGGCCCGGTTTCTCGTCCTCCACCGAACCCAATCCTGGGTGGATGTCTCCGCCGTCGAGTCTCTGCATAGGGTCCAACCTGCGCAACTCGCACCCAGCTTGCCTTTGCCTCCATGGCACCCGCCGGAGGCTCTGTTGCCAGCCTTGGGCCCGGCAAGGTTAGAGCCCACGGCCAGAGCCCTGCCTTGTCCCTCCCCATCGACGGCCGTCAAGTTGCCGCTGCCAATTCCACGCTAAATGCCTGGTCTAGTCGGCGACAACCCTCATGGCTGGCCAACGCGACGCCTGTGCAGCCCTCTCCTCGTCCCGCGAAACCGCCACCTGCGACTCCTGCTGCCTCCCTTGCCGCAACACCGGCCACCGAGACGACGTCGTTCCAGCCTCAGCCTCAACATAAGCCTCAATCTCAATCTCAGTCTCAGTCCCAAATACAACGTCAATCTCATCCTCCTCCACGGCAGCCACCTCAACCTCGGGCCCCGTCACAAAATAGTTCTGGACAACAACAGCCTCAGCCTCAATCATCTGACCAGCCAGCAGTCTCATCGCCGATATCTGTACCTCAGCAGCCTATCCTCTCGCCGCCATCTCACCCGGTGACGACAACAGGCCCACCACGTCTCCCGTAAGCCGCCCTCCGGCCGAAAGGCGCTTATCTCTTTGGCCGCTCTTTTTTTTTTTTTTTTTTCTATGTTTGTGTACAGAGTGACCACCTTGTGTAGCTAACTGTGTGCTCTTGTTGTAGGATCTCGTTGGCCGACCCCGCTCTACCATCGCCAGCCGCAAGCGACGAACACAGTCCACATCCACCGCTTCTCCGTGACCGCCTCAATCCTGGGAACCCATGTCCAGTCAGCCTGCACAGCAGTCCGCCCACCACCGAAGCCCACTTTGTCCTCGATAACCATGTGAATTCTCACCCTTTGCCTTCGCCTCAGAGCCGAGCCCTACCCTCTCCAGTACGCAACGGCCAGAGTGCCTCTCCACAAGGCACTACTCAAGTCTGGCAGCCACCACCCGTTGCTCCATCAACTGGGGAGATGGCTGACCATAGACCGACTCCGGCTGTCGCAGGCGTCGTAAACGATGGCCCCGCGCTTGGAGATGCCCCTCTAACTTCGGCGCCTAAAAGGCGGCGATTTGAGTACGTTTCCACCTCATTGTTTCCAATTATACTAGCTACACTGAGTTTACACGACGAACTAACTGGCTCCCCTAGGAACGGCGCTCATGTTTTTTTCGACAGCCATAATGTTAGAAGCAAATTGAATACGTACTTGCAGGAGATAGGTGGGGATACAGCTCTAGAAGAGCACGTTGAGCGACCACGCTTTTCTCTCTTGATGAGAGCATGCCGCGACCGAGACGTTTTCTTCGTCGCACTTCACCAGCTGTTTTGCTCGTGGACATTGAGCCAAGCTTCGGTTCATGCGCTGTGTGATGAGAAAATTCACGATACATCACTTATTGATAATGCCTTTGGAATCATGGGGACCATTCTGAAGGCCAACTCCAAGTTGAGAGGACCAGTCTTGCGATATTTTTCCAATTTCCCTATGCCGTTGTCCACATCACAACTCGATCGATTCTATGCACAGGCAATTAATCAGGTGCTTGATTTTCTAGTCCATGTGGCAAGGAAATGGTCCATCGTCAATCATGACCACCTATTAAAAGGCTACCCTCTGCTAATGAGTGAACTAATCAATACATTTCACCTCCATTCACCCACTTTACAGCTTATTGTCTTCCGAGCCTCTAGAAGGACGCTCGGAGTCCCAGACCAACCTATTGGCGCACGGCTGGACGAGTTATTCAGGGCCGACCAGGAGAAGCATCGGAGCCTCCAAGATGGAACTTACTCACTCCGGCTTGAAGGAGCAGCATATGAAAGATATAATAATGACTTGATTCAAAATTACCAGTCGCTCATCACCCGAGCCAAGCATACGACTCATGTGCGCTCTAGCCAAAGCCCTTCCATACCTTCCGCATCAACGGCTCATTCTTCCGCTGCTTCGTCACCCTCGGTGACCGGTGAACACTTCCAATTCGACATGACACAAGGAGCCAGGCCAGCACCGCCTGCGGTCAGTACGACCAGGAGAGTATCTACGAATGGCCAAAGTTTCCATTCGCCCTCACCTACCTACATTCCGATAGCACCCCAGCCACCTTTGATGAACCCAAACACAGCTGCAAACTTTGCTCCTCAGCTATACCCTTATCCAAATCATACAACGCTCCCATACCAACCTACGAATCTGTCTCATCATGGACAACTTGGGCCTTCTACTATCCACCCACAACATAGCCTCCAACAACAACACGCTGAGCTTCTCCGACAACAACAGCAACGTATGCAGCAGGCGTATTTACAACAGCAACAGCAACAGCTACAGCAGCAACAGCTACAACTGCAACAGTTGCAACAGCTGCAACCGTTGTCCCCACTTCAACAAGTCCAACAGCTTCAATACGTTCAGAGGAAGCGACTTCAGCCTGGGGCAACACCGAGTCCACTGCCTTCCCCGATTCAAACTACACATACACTACCGAATCAGCCCCCCTTGGTAAGGCAGGTCCCGGCCCAGTCCCAGAATATCCGTAATCAGCCTCTCTCTCCCGCATCTTTTGTCAAACCGCCTCTTACCCCTGGCCTACCGACTGTCGCACAACAACCAGCCTTTGCCAGCCCCCTGCCGTCTCCCCAGGCCCTGAATGCAACTCAACTGAACAATGGACACCCTCATATAAGTGTAGCGCCACAGCGACAACCAAATCAAGCTATTGACAGGTTGATGCCGTCTCATCCTAACTATAGGATAAACCTTCATGAATATCCACATACACCCTATGAAAAGAGGTCTATTGACATGTCCCTCCATCAAGCTCATTTGCGTAGCCCGAAGCGTGTCTTGAAGACGCTTTCCGCTGCGCCGCCTGAAAGACACTACCAGGCCGTTAAAAGCTTTGCGCTAGAGCCTACCCCGATCCCGCCGGAGATGTCTCAATATCATTTGAATTTTAGTATTACAAATGAGATTTACGACAGGCTCGCATTAAATGAGACAATGCCAGGCGAAGTGCTTCTCATAAACCGGTTTAGCAGCGGATCTCTTCGCATCCGTGCAAGATGTTGCCACCTCTCCATGCCTAGCGGCCCTGTTCCCGACCATACCTGGGTAACTTCGGAAACGGCTTGGCCAGATCATATTTTCATGAGCTTAGATGATCATACCTTAGAAGTGATGCGCAAACAGCACCATTCGAAGGATCTCCCAACTGAACTTTCATCGTTCGTACACCCGGGAGTGAATACACTTACCATCTCCACTCTCAAATCGACTACGCAACGTAAACAGCAAACCCCGTACATTGCTGTAGAAATAGTAGAGGCGCTCAGTCACAGTGCCATACTCGAGATGGTGCATGGTTCAAGAACCAGACCCGCGAACGAGACTTGGGAAGTGATCCAGACCCGTTTAGCGAGCTGTGCGTCAGGCTTAGACGGAGACGATAATGACCTCGAGATGTCGAATGATGGAATCTCTATCGATCTTGCGGATCCCTTTACTGCCAAGATATTCAACGTGCCTGTCCGTGGAAAGGCCTGTAAACATCTGGAGTGCTTTGACCTCGAGAATTGGCTTAATACCCGTTTGGGGAAGAAGTCGACATGCGTCTGCGGTGGTCCGAGCTGCAGATGCCCAAAAGAACCGTCCTTCGTGGATAAGTGGAGGTGTCCGTTCTGTGACGGCGACGCGCGTCCGTATAGCCTTTATATTGACGGGTTTCTCACAGATGTTCGCACCCGCCTAGAGCAGGCCAATCAACTGCGGACCAAATCCATCACTGTATATGCCAATGGATCCTGGAGAGCAAACGATCCGGCTGGGGACGATGATACCGACTCAGAGAGCGACGACGACACCACGCAGCCTGCTTCCAAAGCCAGCGCTAAGCCTCCCGTGGTAGACATTATTGAAATTGATGATGATTGAAATGCGTAGTCACGACGCAACGGCCTCAGAAGTGTTGTCCATGACATAGTTGCAAAAGCGTGACGTACATATGACACAACATGGCGACTCCAAGATGAATACCCGACGACAATGTTGACATTCCCCGACTACATTGTAAAAATGCGCGAATATACCCCCTCTCTTAATATCCCTACATGTTATTTAGTTTACAAATTTGCTTTCTAGCGTGGAGTATGGTGTAAAGAACCGGTTGCAATTTTTCAAATGGATGGGAGGTCTGTTTTCTTTTTAAGATTCCTACGATATACCAGTCAAATGGAATTTTTTGAGTGTGGCATGATGGGCTACTACGGCTTAACAAGCTTCAGAGCTGGATCATGGACGAGAGAGGGCTTGTGGTGGGACAGGACAGGACAGCATGCCCTTTGTATGTTTAGGTATTGAAGAAGACTCGAAGTTGCCTTTCTGCTCGAATAGGGGCGGGGAGCGGTAATAGTTGTTGAATTGAGAAATATTAAAACATGTTGGGAAAAACGGTATAAAATTGTGATGCTTCCTTGTCCATGAATATTGTGGTACTGTAAAATTTGAAGGTTAGATACAGTCAGATAGTCTTATCTGCTCTCCTCTTGCATTTGTTAGGTAGGTAATTTGAAGTGGTTATGAAGGTGTCGATGTCTACTACCTAGGTAGGTAAAGCTAGAACCTTTGAAAGGATGGATGGCACCTACCTATTACCGTGCCGGAGTTTTTTGAGCTATGGTATAATATGGTGTTTTTTTTTTTTTTCTCGTGGTCTCGCGGATTTTTGCTTTTTATACTACCTTACCTACCTAGGTGAGTACCTATCTACTTCCTTATTGCTTGCCGTGTATCAGGTAGATAGATACCTAAAGTTGGGTGGGTAGGCTACAAATAGGTACCTGGTTAGTGTGCAGATAAAGGGTAGACTACACTACACTACACTATATAGATATAGAAATTTCCAAAGCCCGGGATAGAATGAGATTTCATAATCCAGATAGCTAACTTGGAAGTACCTAAGCCTTGAGGTAAGTAAGTACTTAGGTACCTAGCTAGGTAAGGAGTAGGTAGTAGCCAGGCTTTTTGTAAGTTACCTAACCGGGCCTGCATCGACGGATGGGTGGAGAGGTAAATAGCGCGACAAACAGACTGATGGATGTTTCTCACCCAGCAAGAACTACCTACCCCCAAGGAAAACACAGAAGAACATCGCAGGTTTATTTACTCGATGAATTTCATCATCTATGTATTGACAAGGGGCCGGTAATACCAATATACAGCCTCCATCAACAAACAAAACAAGCATGAATTAATTTAAAGAACGCCGACCGTGTTGTGCGTGTATTGTATATATACTTGGATGGGATAGGTATAGGTATATCATGATTCAAGTTGGATAAGTCAGATAAGACAGACAAGTTATTAAAAAGGAGAGAACCGGGCTATAAGAAGTGCATCTAAACTTTACATTGCAGCGAGCTAAGCGAAGTTCACTTGCCGCCCTTGGCACCAGCCTTCCCCTTTTCAGCGCCCGATTCCTCATCGTCGTCATCGTCGTCATCGTCATCATCATCGCTCGCACCGCCGACGCTATAGCGATTCCTTCCCATATTGTGCGGAGAGGTAACGTGTAGATCATCCAGCTGGCCCTCGTCAAAATCGCCGGCCTCGACGTCGCGGTTCGTCCGCCTATTACGGAAGCCCTCGAGTGCGGTGCCGCTGCCGTTGCCCATGGCCGGCAGACCGCTGTAGCCGGCCGTGCGTTTGCGGGCGCGCCAGATGAGAAAGCCCCAGGCGGCGGCGCCGATAGCTACGATGGCGAGGACCACCTCGCCTGACTTCTGGTAGGCGGCCCATTTGGCGGCCTTGAGTTCCTCTTCTTTGGCGGTCTGGTCGGTTTCGGTGGTGTTAGTCACGCCGCCTACTGTTGTTGTATCTGGGAGCTTCTCTCCGTCTAGCGTGCTCTCTGCGGGGGAGCCGCCGATGCTGCTGATGTCTACTCCGGTGAAGCGATCGAGCATATCTCGAGTGCGACGCGGGTAATCAAAGGGAACCATGTGCGATGAATTGTTGAAGAGTACGTAAGTCAGATTACGAGCTTCTTGCCAGAAGCCAGCCTCATCTCCCTCGAAAGTCCATGGGCGTCGCGCAGCCGTGTTACCGGGGGACAGCTCGAAGCCCTTCCCACCGTTCCACTCCAGATTGCTAATGAATGCCTCCGTGCCCATGTGATTGCAAATGAGATCCTCGGAGCCAGAGAAAAGCAGGACCTGGATTTCCTCAAGAAGACCAGGCAGAAGGTTGACGGCCGGCTCGGACTTCTGCGCACTGAATGCATTGCCAACTGCACCATTGCATTCGGTCCAGCCCGTGTTCTTACTGGGGTTGATGTGCAGTGCTGACACGACCTCGCTCTTGCGCAGATAGGGCGTGACGTATTGAAGATCAGGTGGCCAGTTCATACCACAGCTGGGGTACGAGTCGGTCAAGCGGACGTCGTACATGTTGATACACTGGTTCTCCCCATTCTTGCCCTTCTTTTGGGTTAACCGCAGCATATCGGAGAGGATCTGTTCGCAGGCTCTGTTGTCGACCTTGTTGCTCGTTGTTAAAGCCAACTCGTTCCGACAAACCCGAAGCTGGGCCTCCAGCTTGTTGGCGAGCTCCGAGCCCTTCTCGACGAGACCCTTTTCATAGGCGAATGTGATGTATGCTTCGTATTGTTCGTTAGGGGATATCCAGCCATTACCGATCATGACACCTTTGAGGTTCCACGTTTTTGCGGCATCGGCCTTCTTATTCCTGTCGAGAATAGCCTTGGCAATGTATGGGATGTGCTGTCCAGCATAAGACTCTCCAGCAATGTATACCTTGTGACATCAGGTTAGCGCAAGGCTCTACAAAATGATGATACCCTCGGGGGCCCTTACATCGTCATGCTCGTACTCAGGGAACAGCTTGTACCATTTCTCGAGGAATATGATGAATTGAGAGGCCATCTCGTCGAGTTCGTGGACGTAGCTGTTGGTGTCGACGTAGCTGAATCCCGTACCGACGGGGTTGTCAACAAAGAGGAGGTTGGCGAACTCGTGCCAACTGCCATTGTTGTACTCGAGGTGATCGGCGTCTTTGAGGCGATAGGGGCCGATTTCCATCATGGCGCCATCCTCGGAGCTGCAACCAGGGCCTCCATTTAGCCAGATAATGGTACGCTGTTTGTTGGCGATGTGCTTATTCTGGAAATGCCAGAAGAACAAGTTTCCGTTGTGCTCGGGGGTGATTTCGATGTGTCTTGAACCAATCGGTTAGTAAGACGAGTGAGTGGCAAGCGCGCATTGGTACGAAACGAAAGGCGTGGACAGGTCAAAGCTCGAGTTTACTCACCCAGCATGCATCTTGACCAGATCTCCCTCGGGCGCACCGGGGAGGCTATGGACATAGTAGTCGCCCGCCGCAGGTTCAGCCTGGACAAAGGCGATGGATGATGCCAAAGCGCATAGAGCGGCGCTCCATCGTGATAAGGGAGCCATGGCGACAGTCGCCGGTGGTTATCAGTGTATTTCCAAGCTCTATCCCGAAATCATCTGTCCTTTTAATGAAAGTAAATCCTTTCGCCGGGTTTTGGGGACAGAATCGATGGTCAGATAGTAGACAACGAAAAAAGAAAAAGAAAAAGAGACGGGGAAGTTGATAGTGAGGTGGTCTCTTTGGATGCTTGGAGACTTCTTTCTGAATACCCGGTGGGGGCTAGGTAGGTATGTAACCGTGTTAAGTCGCGGCCTGCCAGGTTGGAAAAGGTGGAATGCTTACGTAGCCTCATTACAGTGTTTCTAAGGCACAGCAACAGACTACAGTGCTATATTTACCGCACTAGGCATGGACCTACAGAAACCTACAGGGAGTTGGGGGACCCACGGGCGCTGGTCAAACATGATTAGTGGGTTTCATGACCTCTGATAGGCCCTATAATCAGCTGCCGGAGCTACATCCTGCCGTGTCTACCTAGCTACTTACTTAGTGCCCAAGCACTAAAGGGATGATGGCTCAGCCACAAGAGCCAGCAGGCGCATCCACAGTAGCCCAGGCGTCTCCATTCCACTCATCGCCACACTTCAAGTTCACTACCCAGACGTTTGTTGCCTTACCCTTCTTTCCAAGCTGGTCACAAGAACACACAGGCGGGTTTCGAGGCATAAATTCAAGACACCGCCACATGTCTATCGCGACTCTATGTTCGCAAGTCTGGAATGATTTGCCTACTGTAAACGTTGGTCGCCATTTTTCGCCTTGGAGAATCGACTTCTTCCCCTCCCGGATTCAATATTTAAGAGGGGCCAACAAGCATAAGTCGAATCCTTCATTTTCTCATATGTTCTCATGGATGCCCCTGCGCTATCCCCAGAGTGTCCTGTCAACCTGAAGATATTCAAACGAATCGCTAAGCAGTACTCGTCTCCTTTCGAATTCTTGCCGGCAAAATCTGCATGGATCGCCACCCTGTATATTATGGACACTGATCGGCCTTCCTGGGCTATATTATGATCGCCCTCGGCGTTGGAATTACTCCTCTTGAGCAAACGAGACTCCGGCCTGTAGCCTCGCCTTTGCTTCTCCGGCTGTGTCATGTATTTTCGCCGCCATGTCCTATTGTATCTCTAGATCCGTCCCGTATTTTGCGTGATCCAGTACCCCTCTCATGTAAGTGTTTCTATTTCTCCAGCACCGTCGAGATGCAACGTCTTTCTCTCCCGAATGGTGGGAGTTGAGCCGCTCCGGCGCCGACTGCCGGTTACCGACATCCGAATGCCTTATCTCTGTCCTCCATGTGTTGGACCAGGCGATTCGCCCCCCCCCTTTCAACCATATTCATGTTGCCTTTGCCCTAACCTGTTTCAACATCTGTCGAGGCCCCCTTTTCCATGCACAGTTCAAGCTGGACAACTTCTGTTGCTTCGGTAGTGTCGCCTTGGGGATGGCCTGCCAACATTGCGTTCCCTGGAATCATCGATAATATCACCATGAAACCCAGATGATCCCGTTCGACCATGATCCTACTCGGACTTCTACCGCCAGGGCGCCTGCGAAATGTAATTGACCATCGAATTAAGCGCATTATCGCCCTCCTCCGCCGTGATCAGGTTCACCTCTTGTAGCATCGTCACTGCAGCAGATGTAGGTTAGTAGTCCTCTCGTCAAGAGACGTGGCTTCTAAGGCTATAGGTTGAGAGAAAGGTCCCCTTTCATTTTCACCCCCCGCGGATGAGAAAACCAGACAGTGGTGCGAGGCATTCAAATCACCGGACCAGCATCTGCGGGGAAGGCACTCACCAACATCTCCTACCCAACTCTGGCACGTGTAGTCCAGTTCCGGGTTGTTTATTGGTGTGTCCCAAATAGCATCCCGTACGCGCATGTTCAACTCGCTTCCTGTCGTCATGAACGATGTGACGGCCAGCCGTCGAAAGAAGTTCGGCCTCATCCACGGCATCGGTTGGTTCCATTCCTCGTGCGGCCTGAAATGCGGATACTCCCCTTGCATCCGAATCGTGACATTCGTCCCTTCATCTTCATCAAATGAAATATAGAGCTCTGTGATTCGCGTGCTCTGAAGATCCTTTGGCTGACCCTTGAAGACTTTCCACGTTTTGCGGTTAGTTATTATCGATTGATGAACGCCTGTTGGGGTCGCGAGAACCATGCAAGGATTCTTGGAGGAAGCAAGAAGTCCCCCCTAACCGTCACTACAGGAAGAGGAATGTGTCTCGAGGTGCTTACTCAGGATCCATAATGTCTGCGTGAGCCCGGGTTTCGATGCCGCGGCCGGGTGAGAGACGGGCCGGGACGCCCGTTCAGTGCTCAGGCTGCTCGCCACATTGCCCTGTTCTTGGGAGCTTCGTGGAGTCTCCGAGCCCCCGGCGACCGAGGCAAGCCTAGTGTCCACGCCGGACGGTCCGACCATTAGATCGAAGGAGCGGCCGCTTCCGCCTGTAACGAGCAACAACACGGTAGTTGTTTCGGGCGACTGCTAATCAGGTGAAAAAACATCTCACCCTTCCGGCTATGCGGAAATTGGCGAAATGCGGGTAGGTAGGGTGTATGGTGTATAGGATGTATGATGAGGCGCTCTGATAAACGCGAAAGATTGGTTATATTGGGTAGGCGGGGAAAGAAAAGGCTACCGAATCAAAACCCCTGAGGGGACGAGGACAGGAGATATAAGGTGAAAGACGCAGGTTGGGCTTGGCCCAGATTGTGTATGTGTGTCCCGTTTTGCGGAGAGGGAAGACGGGGCCGTTTCACAACCCCCTTTGCCCATATTCCTCTAGTCGCCATATGCCATTTCAACACCTTCTACCTACTTCTATGGTCTACCATCTTCTCCAGAAGGGCATGGATATTTGATGGCCCGACTACCTATTAGCGCTGTTCGCTTCCTCACAGGCTACCGTATTACCGTACCTGGAAGCGTTGCGTTGCGCGGATTGGTTGGCAATGCAAACTGGCGGACGCCGGGGTTGTCGGACAAGGTTGCTTCTTTCCGTTCTGTTTTGTTCGTCTTTTTTTTGCCGTGCATTGGCCGGAAAGAGGGTTTATCTGGTACAGATGCTTTGCTGCTTTGCTGTTTGTGGTGCAGTGAATGGGGCGTCTCTGTTCCGTTTTAGACTAACAGTGCATGACCCCATGCGGCAATCCTGCAGACCATGACAAAATCGGTCGTTCTAGATCTGCTCCACGTTCTTCTCTCCCCCCCATCTCTACTCTCGTCTAAAGGCAATTTACGGACAGGGCTCGTTAGCGCGACGCTTTGCATTGATTCTTTTCTCGCGTCTTCTCGCTCTCTCTTTTTTTTCTCTCGGTGTATTGCGTGGCCGTGGAGTGAGCACGCAAGCAAGCAAGGTCTTGTCAAGTGGAAACCTCATTTGCTATCTTGCGACCGTATGATGATTCTGTTATTTCAGAATGATGGATCTTGCAGAAGTGAAGTGGAGACATGAATGAGAAAAAGAGAAGAGTCTCAGAGAGAGTCAGATTCGCGGCAGATCTGGGCCTTGTTCCATCCCATGACCTTGTCTCTCTTTCCATCTCAGACTGGCGTGGCTTGGCTTGCTCACACTCTTCTTGTTATGCGGAGGTTACTCTATATATCTTCTTCGAAGTATCCCGGAAAAAATGATATATCACAATGGAATCTATATGAGTATGTGAGGGGATAATAAGACTGTATGTAATCAATCCCATCCCATACGATCCCATTCGGCCAATTCACCGAGAGCTTGCTTGTCTTACATGAGCACGAGCACTTTTTATTTCGGCGCTTTTGTTCGGTGCAACCCATTTGATTGCGGCTACTCGTTTACCCAGCTGAAAAAAATTAAATAAGATAAAATGCAACTAAATTGAAGCAGGTAAAAGAATGGACTCTGGCTCGAATAGGAAAGTGCCTCGACAATGAGTCCCAGGGCGAAAGGAAGAGGACACCGAGTCATGTTGATACATAATATCCCATACCTATTTTCGTATCTTGTCGTGTATGCGTACCCATATAATCAAGTAGGTCTAGGTCGCCGAACACTCCCTACCTACCCGCTCACGTACTGAGTTATGTAACTCGGCCTTCGCTGTATATCACAGCTTTAAAGGTAGGTAGGTATCACCTAGTAGTATCTTCTGTCGGTAAGCTGTTACCGCCCTGCCAATCATGTCACGCATGGGTGCTCTTCCGGTGACCAACCAGCGGCTCGGGCTCAGCTCGCCAACTTACATACCTACCTACCTACCAATTAGTTACTTGCTAACCTGACTGCCGGCTTGATTACCAACCTAACTACCCCATTCATGAGCTGTAGAGATTATACGGTAGGTAGGTAAGGTGCTTAAGTAAGCACGTAGATAGATATCGTATTATACATTTCCCTTATGTAACGTCTATTAGCATTAACAAGGAGATGATGAGGCGGAGTGAATGAGGAGGCGTCGATACTTAATTTACTCTGTACGTACGTATGTGTGTATGTATGTGGAAGGGACAACTTTTCCCACAGTGTTGCAGTTTGATGAAGTGCAGCGCACATACATGTCTACAGCATACAGGCAGGCAGACAGCCTGTATCTGAAGCATGTCTTGACTGTTGGCTTGGCTTGGCTATCTTGCCTCTGTGAGGGTATGGTACGGGCTGGAATGCTATGGCACGGCAACATCACAGTAAGCCAAGGCCAATCTATGTATCTGCAAGCCATACAGTAGCACGCCCTGTGTCCCCTTTCCTGCTTCTCTGCCCGCATACATAACCTACTACTACATCGAACAGCAACAACTTGCGTACTTTTTATGTACGCGGGCAATGTACGTACCTGCCTACCTGCCCACCTACCTACCTACCTATCTCTCTGTTCGGCAAAGTGGTCCGAAACCTCCTCTCCTCACCACACCACACCACACCCCTGCCTCTCTATCTCCATGACCGTCTCCATACCTATGCCCCATCTTAGAGGTAATTTTCAGATATGAGGACGATAATGTCACATCGATTACCAAAATACCTACCTACCTACTTTACAGCCTGTATATAGCTGGGAATAGTACCAAAAGATATCAACTCCAACTGTACGACTTCTGCGACTCGAAAAGCCGAAGGGGGGGGACCGGATGGATGCAATGCAATAGGAGAAGATGCCATCATTCAAGACAACACATGTTGCCGTGCGGCGTAAAATAGCGTATACCTACCTGGCCAGTCCTCTTGTCTCTCTTCTTCCTGGCTCACCGCGTCGGAGGGGGGGGGTTCGGTCAGTCACTTAATCGCTAGACCGGCGGTCTGTATGATCTAGTCTGGCGTCTGAGAACGGTGATCGACACGACTTTCTTCCGCATATCTACAACTACTGCCGACCTAGCAAGCAAGCAAGTAACCACGCTAACCTATTTCCCTTCCCGTTCGATAATGCGTGTGCTGTCTGACAGTCATGGGGTTTTATGGGGTTTATGGGTTTTATGTATGTAAGACAGTCCCATGAGTATAGGATTTGCTCTTTGATTGCGCTAGGCGTCTGTCTCAGCTGCCGTGGCTAGCTGGTTACACGGGCACCTCCATGTCCCTTATGCCGTACATCGGGCACAACATCGGCGACCGGACGGGATCCATATTAGAATCTATCTACTTGAACTTGATTCATCTTGCAACATTTCATCTAAAGAGTATGTGGTATTCGAGTGTACCAGGGCCTTGTTCATGGCATGCATCGAATGTATAGCGCTGATTTTGCTTTATAAACAAAGATGATTCAACGTGTGAATAACAACTGTCGTGCGATGGATCAGGTCGTCTTGGTGTGCTGCGAGTGTTGAGGTCTCAGCCGATAGTTCACGGCCCGCGTGTGGCGTGGTGAAAGGTCCACGTTCGACTTGTCTTACGAAGAGCGTAGACCGGAGTGCAAGACTTGTGCTTCTCCCCATATGTATCTTGAGACTGGTTCGGGAATCCCACCGCCGCGAGAGGGAAAAGCTTAGTCGAGCCGGTGCGCGTTGGTGATGATCTGCGTTAGATGGCCTCGAAATAGCTCAATAGAACTTGAGGAATATGCCCAGTTCTGAACAAGTTAGGTGCTGAATATAGAGCTAGTCTGCTCTCAGATCATACACACCTCTGTATCTGCGGCGTGAACTACTTCCTACTTAGAGTTCATCACCACCTCCTTGCCGTAAGCGTAGGCCCGGCGGTCAGCCAATAGAAGTCGGCCGTATCATCAGTACCCATATATCGCCGGGCTCCAGCGCATGACTGCTGAGGATGACGAGATGAAAGTATTTTACGGTAATAATGGCTCGAAGAACATAAAACGTATTAGACGTCGCGACAGCATATCCCAACGATTGATTGAATGTGGAGAACATCCAAGGGAGCATTCGCTTCGAGAAACAACGTGATGCTGATAGCATAGCAAGAAGATCGTTTCCAGGTTCGTAGCCATGTGGGGCGTCGAGCCGATCAAGCTACTCTGTAGAAGGGCGCTGATCTGTTGATAATGGTGTGATTCAAATACATCTATGCCGCTCATCGATAAGCAATGGTGGCGCCCGAAATAATAATCGTGCTGCCTAATGGCCTTCTTTCGCCAGCATGTCGGCAATTCCAAGATAGAATGCGACAGCATTGAAGCTGCCCACCTATTAGCGATGTTATATGAGAAAGGAATGACGCTGTACATACCCTGGTTCTATGCCAACGAAGCTTCGTAGCATCCATCTCCACCTGTTCGTCCAGTTTATTAGGTCGAGGTGGCTTACGTTGACCAAGGTGCCCTTATATGAACCCCATTGGGCGCTTGCGACACTAACAAGACCATCATTTGGCCCTTCGACTCGCGATATTACGCCGTGGGACTGCCTGAAAGGGCTGAGAAGTGGAAGATGATCCACCACTAGAAAACTCAGTGCATCAGTTTTTCATACAAAATCCCTAGTATAAAAGGCCGTTCATACTGAATACCCCTTTAAAAGATAACCCGTAACGGTGATGTAGGAGAGTGGTGGATCAACTCACTGGCACCATAGGAAAAGTAGCTGACATCTGGGTCGTCAGGAGTTCGCGGGTTGAAGTCATTCTTCATATATTTAGTCGTTAGCTGCTCAAAAGCGCCTGTTTCTATGCCAAGTCGGTCGAGGATCTTGTATATCTCGGGTATGCGCTCAGTGCCGATCTCATCAAATAAATAATCAGCAAAAGAGCTGCCATGGTGAGGAGACGCAACAGTGACGAGGGATCGGACTTTCACGTTGGACGGCTGAAGGTGGGATATCATGTATCTGGAATCAAGTCCACCCATGCTATGCGCAATCTGCCAACAGTCGAGGTTAGTGATTGTCAATTAAACACAACCTGTGGACGACGTCACACAAGTGTTTTCCGCATACAGAACGAGACTTCTTGTCCTTCAAAAGTGACACGGCCTAGCCAAGACAATGATTACTTCAGATATACTTACGATGTTCACCTCACGACCACCAGCGGCATGAGCGATCCCATGCGCGAGCTTCTCAGCACGCTTCTCAAGGCTCCCAGAGGGTGGTACAGTCGTGGTAATAACATTGACACCATTCGCCTCTAGAGCCTCGGTAATCCCTCTCCAGTAATGGACGGGTGGCAACAAGCCTGGCGTGAGACGAAACTCAGCGAAGCCCAGTAGTCCATGTGCTAGAACGACAGGGAGCTTAGGGGTCTCTAGGGTGTGACGTTAATTCGGCGCGAGCTAGGTAAGAAGTAAAACGGGAAGAACCTTACCGTAGTGTTCCCTAATGCGAGCATACTCATCATGTATAACTTTCCCCAGTCTCGGGTCAATCCCGGCGCTGGCTCCCGGTTTTGCCGTTGACAGGTAGCGAACGGATACAGAGCATCGGAGGGGCGGATGTAGACAGCTAGTCGAGATGCGATAGTACCGTGACAACACGCGACAGATAGTGTACATAATGATTGATCCTACAGTCGGTCTGTATGTTCGAAACGTTCGTGTCTCGAACACTATACCGCCCTGTTTTGTGCAAGCCGAAAACGACAGTGTTCCGGCTGACACTGCGGCCCGTAGCCGGTGCTATGTTACGCGAAATAGCGAGGGAATGAGAGAATGGGTAAATGAATGAATGCGCGCCGTAGTCAGCAACAGGATTGAGTGTCAGCAATCCATCTCCTATAGTCATGGAAATGAAAACACCAAGAGCCGCCTTTAAGCCTAGGAAAAATCACAGCGACTGACATCACCGTCCAAGTTTCACATGTCATGATGTAGCGAAGGACTTAGTGCCCCTTTATTGGGATTAAATTCATTAAGCACATTTCGTGGGATGTAGCCCATGGATAATCTGCCTAAAGGATCCTAAGCACTTGGCGGTACTCCTTGTCTCGAGTATTCATTTATCCAACGTTAGACGTACCTGCTGTGACTTAGAAATCCTGTCTTAGCCGTCTGCTTTGCTATTTTGATGATCTTCAGAGCTCGTCAACTCTTTTGGACACCCAGATTAGGCCTCTGTTCAAGCGGGGGGCGCACATTCTTGATGTGGTGCTTACTACCTGACTATGCCTATGCAGTGTAAGCTGGAAACATCTCTTCCTGGTTTGCGAACGGCCTCATTTGCGAATGATAAACGTGGTGCGTGGGTTAGTAAAAACCACGCAAGTCGGTAATCGAGCATGGAATAAGCCGTCGCTGCTGGGCCCACCGAGTCGGGAATCTGGTTTGTCCAGACTGCCGGAGAATGCAGTGATACCTGATGAGATTTTGTGTAAGATAATGGGTACTACACTTAAAAAAAAAAAGGATTCATAACACTCAGTATGTATTGTCTCAAACTCCTCTGCATCTTCATGGCCTCGCCGTGGCAAGATGAGCCAGGAAAATCAATCAATGAGAGCTAGACACTTGACCACACATCGTCGTCAATCCTGACATTGGCGAGAGACATCTGGTGTTCCAGGACTCAAGAAAACAACTAGCTGCCTGATAGAATCGCGTTTATTCGACTTCCAAGAGAGCTATTAGCTCGAATCAATATCTTCCATCCATAGCAGGCTCTCTGGACTAACAAGTATTTGGTATAGGCAATAAACGGCAGGGGCTACTTTGGCTAGAACCGCATTGTCGGGACTGTCGTTTGCCTATTCCTCCTCTTCTCGGCCTCTTCATTGACTGCAAATTTGAGGGATTGTCGTGTTGATCGATACGTCTCTGCTCCGGTACTACCTGAGATGCTTCTGTTAGGTTCTTTCTATCCGCTTAGCGTCGTGTCCACTTGGTGAAATATCACGAACAGTTGGAACGACGATACAAACTGTATCACGTTAGGTTGACCCATATCCTCCTGCGAGTGCATTGTATGGTTCGTGACGACTATCTTCGTGCTCCATTAACGACTAGCCACGCAAGACTCAGCTCAACACAACACTACTAAGATTGAGTACTACCATGTCGTGTGCTCGGGCAGCAAGTCGCCTCCGTCACTGACCTGGCACCACTCTGATCGGGTACAGTCGAGCATGATATACTTTTATTCTGGGATACTAAGTGCCTCATTATTTCTGACTGAAACGCTCTCTCTTCTTTCTTTATGCTGTCTACATACCATCTCTTGGTCTAGTCTTGCAACATACCTGAGCCTTCAGGTCTGGCGTTGGTCACATTCTATGCTTGATCACCATCCCAAGAGGCCTCATAGAATTGACTAGCAAGTAATATGGCCGACATCTATCCTGTCACTTGTTCTCCTGTTGACTGTCCGCGGGCATTTCTCCTTGAGCGACCTGATGTTCCAGGAAACGCCGTTCTCCTCGTTCTCTTCGCTGTCATGATTCCCATGTGTCTAGCACTCGGAAGTAAATATAAGAGTCTGGGTTTCGCTGCGACTGTAACTTTTGGCCTCTCTCTAGAGGTCGCTAGGTACGCTGGCAGGTTACTACTACACAGTCAGTATAACAACCGGACCGATTTCGCCATCTTTCTCATTGGAACGACACTCGGCCCAACATGCATCTGCGCCGCTATTTTTCAGATTATACCACGTATTATCGCACTTTACGGCGATGAGTACCGTTCTTGGAGATCTTTCTGGCATTCGTTCCTCCTCTACGTCTTGATCGCGGTATCTCTCTCTTTAGAGCTTGCTGGGTCTATAGTGTCAACGGTTCATGATGACTTTTCCACTGTGTGTACAGCTGTAGATCTATAATCTGCTTCTTTAGCATTTTGCTGACAAATATCCAGATTATGACCGGTATTCGATTACTTGTCTCGGGACATGCAGCTCAACTTGTAGCGCTCATCATATTCATCCTTCACGGAACTTTTTTTGCAATCGTTGTGCAAAGAAGAGAACAATCTACGAACCCAAGATTCGCCCATATTCATGGGGACGCACTGTTCAGGACGTTCTTAGTTTGTATGATTGACTACACCAGCATGGTACACCAATTAGCTAACTGCTTGTGATATTAGTATTTACCGTGCGGCGGCTGTAATTGTCTTACGAACAGCATACCGGGCAATACAATTTGGGGAGGGATTTGGAAGCCCTATCGCACAATCCGAAATAACCTTCTTGCTACTTGATGGTATGCCTATGTCATTTGCGGCGGCGTCACTTCTGGTTTGTTTCCCTGCCCGAGTCTTGGAACCGTCCCGGGGAGAAAGCTGGACCTGCGAACAGGTAGAGCACCCGGCCCGGCCGACCCATCAGGTAAGAAGCCAGACTTCAGACGTTTTTCTAGTCAGCTAAGCAGTCACATGGGTAACAAGGTCTACGTTCGTGATTGCTCTGATAAGAAAGCTGACAACGTCAGCCACCTTTCACCAAGAGACATAGTCAACGGCGACGATGTTTGGTGAGAAACTGTCTCCACCATTATCAGAAATGTAGGAATGGGGCGACTGTGTCTGGGATTGGCTGGGCCGAACTCCTAGCCAAGGAAATGGACGAGAGAATATCAATCATCATCGGCAAACCCGGTTACAACCCCATTCTTCTGTCGTCTTGTTCCTTTTTTTGTTTGTGAGTCTATAGTTTCACTAGCATTTATCCAGAGGTCTTTCGCAATATGAAACTTGTACCCCTTCCGAAGTCTTCGGTATTAATCTCGTGATTACCCCAATTACCTGACAACCCATAATAGTCATAGGCTGATTATACTTTATATGTGAGTTAAAAATGTTTATGTTCTTTTCATGTTTAGAGTGATGCTGGTAGTTCAAGTTTCTCGGATTTTATATGCTTGTGCTTCATCTTATAGCATATGACCTATTTCTGTCTGTTACAAGGCTCGAGGAGACAAAGGACGACTTGTTCGTATAAGTACAGACATAGCTGTACGAAAGTTTGAGAGACCATTGCTCAACAAAAGACGCCATATTATACCCCTATCGTTCGCTCGCCCTGATACCTCTAGAGGGAAATATTCATTAAAGTATCTAAGGTCCCACAAAGATCCGACCAAAAGTCACAGGAAGGATCCAAGCTTTTCAGTTGAGAAAAAGGATTCTGTCGGTCGTACCGGAGAGATACATTTTCGATGATTGCTGGCGGCGTGCTAGTGAACCGTTTTTACAAAAGCCTCGATAATCCCGACGTGTTAGCTACATTCAACGGGTCCGCACCCGGCCATCCCGTGGGTTCCATTCACATTATCTGGAAGAAGAAAGCCAAGTGATAAGCGCGAGATCTTGTCTGGTATTGTATTATCGGGGCTGAGAGGGTAGAGACTAGTATCTATGGAGGTCGACAAATACGATTTTTATACCCGGAAGCTCGCTCTCTCTGTCAAAATGAGCCCCAGACGATGTACCACATCTCATTATCCCAAGAGAAATTGCAGCTTTGCGCCAGTTGTGCAGAAAACCAGCTTCCCGAGAGCAAAAGACAATACCTCAATGGATTCCCCCTCTACAGAAAAGAAGGAAGGAAGGTATGCGATAGACCGCTACTTCATGTGGAACGATCCATATTATTCATAGCGTAGAAAGTACCTATAGCCTTTCTCGAAATGTCTTGTGCGCGGCATAATCCTTTAAATCCGCCTTTGGGGTTTTGTAAGGCTTCAGTGAGTTGCGAACTTCCATGAATGTGTCCACAACATGTGCCACAAGAAGCAGAATCTCGTCATCAAATTTTCGCGCATAGAGGTAGAGAGAGAAGCTATGACTGATCAGCAGGAGTCATACTTATGGCAGCATAAACAACCTTACGGAATTCCAGGTGCGACGGTGACAAGCCCGTCCGCTTTGTCGTGTTCTATTTCTGTGCCCATCGGATAAACTCCCATGGGGACGCTGACAGCTGGATTGCCGCCCATCGCGGCGAATTTCTGAAGAGTTAAGGAACCCGACGGAGAGATCAGCACCCTACATTTTGAAGTGTCTAGGGCTCCCTTTATTCCTCCAGCATGACCGAAATATTCCTCCTTCGTCAACATCAATGAATAATTCGGGTCTTGGGGACTTGTTTTGGAGGCGGCCGCCATGATGGCAATGTTCCTCTCTGGGAATTGCTCTCTCGAGTCGTTCTTGATCGCTTTCATAAGATCATTCAGGTCCTTGAGCTGGTTTGGGTTTGCCTTGAGCGAGCGGAGGTAGCCCTCCATACTAGTTTTGAAATCTGTTTCTAGCACCAAATGTTTCAATTCGGCTGGAAGGTTCGAGTACTCTTCCAGTCCGGGCAATTGAGCATTATCAACAATTTTTGCCCCATTCGACTGGAGCACTTTCAAAGCACGTTTGAAAGCAATCATCTTGTGCGTATTGACTTGTTGCTGAGGATCATAGATTACACCAATCTGAATTCCACGAAGGGGGGGCGTGTTCTGGCAGAGGAGCATTTAAAAATGCTTTACTTGAGTCCACGGTGTTCATGATCAATGCAATATCTTTCACTGTCTTAGCCATGGGACCAATAACATCTAGATGGACTGATACAGGGACAACGCAGTTGGATGTGGTTTGATACCGTGTGGGCTTGAAAGCTACCACGCCGGCTTTCTCGGCGGGGCTGACGAGACTCGAAATAGTCTATGGCGCACAATCAGTAGGTATAAACTAGAGACGGGTGCGAAAAGCACTGGTTAGATGTGAAACACACACCTCTGTGCCAAAAGCTGCAGTTGCTAGCCCAAGTCCGACGCTGATGGCCGAACCAGTACTGCTCCCAGATGGCTTTTGGTCTGGCCAGAAAATTCCTGATGCTTGACCACCACGAGGACTCCATCCTGTTCTAGCGTTGGTGTGCCTGAAACCCGCGAATTCGGAGAGATTGGATTTTCCAAGAATCACGACGCCGGCTTTTCGCAGCATGTTGACAATGGTGGCTTCGCATCTCGACTCCGACCCAAGGAGTACAGCGGAGCCGCTAGTGGTCTCGGTTGCATCGAGGGTAACGATGTTGTCTTCCAACAAGACAGGTATACCGTGAAGGACACTACTCGGTCAATGTCTGTACATTGAATGAAGACGTAGAGGAACCGGTTTACCTTCGTCTCCCCTTCTCTTTTCTCTCCAAATCCAAAGCCTCAGCAGTAGCTCCGGCTTCCGGGTTCAATTGTATGACGGCGTGAAAATGGTCATTGATCTCTAGAATCCTAGCCTCATATGCGTGAACCAATTGCGCCGAGGTGAAAACAGCTCTGTCGAGACCCTCGGCGATTTCTTCGATGGTCGCGTTTAGCAACGTAGGGATATCCCGTGCTACGGAGACGATTTAGATGGGATAATGGCGGCGATGACGACAAGACAAGCCAGAAAGAGACACACAAACCTTCCCGACGCCCCCACCAACTGAATTGCATGGCTGCAAAGAGGCGAGAGAGAATGAAGACAGCAGCCATGAGTCCGAACCTCAAATGATATCGCATGAAAATATCTGGTACGATGATGAGTGTGCGCTGATGAGATGTGGGGTGGACTTCAACGGTAAGAGGTAACGTGTGCCAATGAAAATGGGCTTCTAAATTTCACGGCTTCCATATAAGCAATGCCGCGCGTGCTCATCCAATTGGGCGCACTAGGTTATGTCGATACTCAGGACAAGCAGCCACCTAATTACCTACCTACCCGACACTGAACATTCACTACCTAAGTTAGGTAGGTATGCATCTATAGATGCAGCATCAGGCGTTGCTATAATAATACGTTACTCCGACTAGCCATATTGGGCATTCTTCCCTTCCCTGTGCTTCCTGCTGCTATTAATGTCCGCCAGGCAGATGACAACAACATTTGAAGCATCAGAACACTCGTTACTTGGTAAGCATACTAGGTAGGTGGCTGGGATAGGATACGTAGTGCGTGGCTTAATATAGTAATGGCTAAAGCCGCTCATGACCTTCAAAATGCTTCATTTGCAATAATAGAGAGATGATAATTAGGTGATAGCGGTTAACTTGATCTGTAGCAGTAAATCCAATGTCCCCAGTATTTCTGTATTCCATGAAAAGTATGGGGTACGGGTAAGCTGTTGTGAATGAGGCTCTCATGCTTCCTCACCTAAGCTGACCCTCAACTAGCATATCGAACAGATCCTCGTGAATCTCAGCATTTCGTTCGCCCCCGGCAAGATCTGCAGTATCTTTAGAGCTGTTTCGGAGAGCCTCATCCTCTTTTCAACATCTGTCGTACCTTCTAATGAAGCCATTAGCAATGAGAGCATGTATTTAACACCCACAAAATCACAAGGCGCACTGTCTCAGCTCATGGATGTCGTGGCTCTGCTGCAAGTAGTTCTATACCTACGTTATAAGCTCCTTATTCTCAGAGTGGTTCAGCGAGCATGAAGGCATGCATCAAACTTGTTGTCTGGCTGCCATAAGATTGCCCAATTGGTAGTGGATCCCGTTTTCGATATCGCTAATGTATGTTTTGAACCCTTTAAAACCAATGCCCAGACGGCCTTTGGCATGAAGTAAGAGAGAGCGATGGTAATTGATACTAAAGAAAAGAGTTGTTAGAACATCCTCATACTTTGTGGCAGCTAGGATATGAGAGGACTTACCGCACTCCCATCAACCCATGATCATTAAGCCTGCCGGCTTCGTCAATCAACGCATTTGCATCACAGAATTCCCAAGGACTGTCAGCGTCCTACCGTGATTCAGCTTTTTCATTCAGAATGCATGCTTTGGCGCGAATTATTCATTCCCTCATCAGTGAGGCGTAAAATACATGCGTTTGAAGAGCCCACCCTCTCATAAATGTTTCCAGGATAGTTCATGGCACTCCGGACGTCCGAACTGATCTCCTCTCAAATGTGTTTATACTCGAATAGGCAGAATAGCGGCATCGTTCATGCTTGCCGATATGGTTGCTTGATCTCTCGCTTCGAATCATTCCATATCATACGCGGCCGCGTGGGTCCAATTTCCGGGATTTGTGGGCAATAGACCAGTGGTATGCCGTTGCCGTACGCCTTTACGACCGACCTCGGGGTTACTACAACGTTCGGCGGTGGGCCAAACCAGTCTTCCTAGGAATTTCTCCCGTTTCAACGGACGTTCCGCACCCGATTGTGCGATGTTATGGTTGTTCTATAGCTTCGCATAACGGCGTTTCGGGAGTATTGTAACCCGACATGGCGTTTTACCGAGTTTTTGATGTCTATAAAAGGGGATCGAGCGCCAGCAGTACTTCTCGCAGCCCCGGACATTTCTTTTAGATGCTAAGATACTTGGTATCCGCCTCAATTGAAAATCCAAGTGCGACCCGGAATCATGGCTCAACAACCGTATCCCCACGTCCTTATTGTCGGAGCTGGTCTGAGCGGCACTGAACAAGGTGTCGCCTGACGGAAAGACTGGCTACTATTACTTCATCCTACACTGGGTCGATGAGAAGGCGGCGCTAAGCGTTGAGAGCAAGCCCTATTGGACTGTCACTGCGACTTGCGAAGATTTGGCTGCATTTGCTCGAGGAAGGACGAAGTCGTATCCAGATCATCTACGGGTATTGGTCGACAAGGTACCCATAGAGCGATACCGGAGACCGGGAATCGTTCTTCAAGGGGTCGAATTAAAGGAGAAGCAACTACCACTGGGAAAAATTACGCTCATCGGTGATGCAGCGCATTCAATGACACTATGTACATCTCGCCCCGCAAAAAAAGTTCATATCTGTAACGCAGCTCCTCTTAACTAACCGCTTTTCCCTGATAGTTCGGGGAGAGGCTGGGGTCTGCGCCCTGACGGACGCTTTGAGTCTGGGTCGCACAATTACACAGATTAGAGACCTTCGCGCAAGCGATGCCAACCTCGAAAAGCTAATGAAAGTGTATCTCGACGATATGCTTACACGAGCCGCGAAGTCTATCAGAGTCTCGAACCTAGTTATTGGGGATTACGCTCGTGACCCTAATTTTAAACTGGTCACTTGCGGGAAGGAGGTCGTGCCTTTGCCAGATGAGGTGATCGCTCTTGAGAAGCTCGCTAAATAGCTGTCTAGTAATTTGATTTAAAACGATCATTACGCGTACAATAAAGAATTTGGTACAGGATTCTATAATACAATGACGCTGTGGCAACAATCTCTTGATCGAGGTGAGTATTGTGATGTAAGACCAGCTAATTTTGTCAATTCACCATAGATAGCAGTGATAGGGATTGGGTGTGCAAATCAACAATCTGGGTAATCCGCAAGTCGCGCCTTAGGATACGTGCAATCTGTCCCAAGATTTTCATTTCGTAAAACCTACAGTTTTATTTGACCATGTTACCGGCGTAGAATCTGACTCGTACCCAATACATCACCACTTCATAACTGACCGGCTCATGCAGATAAATTTGTTATCGGCTATGTGCCTTATATTGTTCAAGGATATAATTATATAAACGTTTTGTAATCATGTAAATGTTTTTACTACTAAACCAAGGAGCTGTTTATAAGAGAGGTTACTTATCATCCAAAGTTCGCCCATAACCAATGCCTAGCTAACAAATCAAAGTATGGGACAAACACCTTACGCATATAGCAATCATAATACCTTTCGTATTACCCTCAGGGAATAGGGACTGAGATGCTATGAAGTTTGCTATTGCATAAGGAGGGATGCTACTGCTCCCTTCGTAGTCATCCCTTAAACACAGACGACGCATGTTTTTTCTCCTGCACGACTCGTGTGCACAACATTTCTATCTCCTACCACGTGTCTATTCAATATATCGTCATAGTCGCCTTTTCGGTACTCATATACCACCTAGGACTTTCAGCCCTTTTGATACTTCTCGTCGTCGTAACTCGCACCCTGGCATAAAACTTTCAGCAACCTGGTATCATTTAGAGTAGTTTTGGTATAGTATACCTAACCCTAGCAAGCCGTATCTGTAATCTATACCTGACTCTACTAATATGTATTTGGATTAGTCATATTCCGATAATCGCGACATACGAATCGTCCACCGAAAGCCGTCCTATTTTCCTCACCGAGTCCAGCTTACTATGTGTCGCTGTTTCGTATTCGAATATAAATGTGTGTGGTGCCGGGAATACATAAGAACGGTCAAAGAGTACTTTAGATGCCGAGAAGCCAAGGAAAATGGCTGGCTTGCAATCGAATGTCCGGCGATGGGAGATGAAGAGGGACCTTACGAGGGTCGGGTAATCCGTCATAATTGTCTCACCAGGAGACGCCAGCATCGTCGAAGCTGAGAAGAACTAGAATCGTACTTATGTTAGATTCTCGACAAGCGCATTTCCGCGAACGCTCCTAGCAAGTTGATGTGATACTACTTGGACTACGCTAAGTCAGGAAGAAGAGGGAGGAAAGGATTAACGGAAGCATATGTGTTAGATCAGGATAAGGCACGTAGTGGTGATCACTTAGTTGGTGTTACCCATTACTATACATCATGCCTGTTTTTGATAGCAATCGCAGCTCTTTATACACCATCTGTCCCCGGACCTAAGGGGAAAACTGGACGTATAAGGTGGCTATATATCGTAGTATCAGTTGAGCTGTTCTCAATGCATAGCAGCCGACTCTCGCTGCCCAACTTACAAAACACGTTTTCAGAAGGATTCAGAATCAGTCCCGACCCAGATGGAACAGGGGAATATATGCATGATTTGAATGAAGACTTGAAGGTGATAGTTCTAACAAACCGAAACTCGGCTTTACTGTGCCGTCCAATAAGCCCTAGGATCGCTCATACTTGTTATATCAACCGTCCGCAGTGCATGGCGATTGAGAATATCGGGCCTAGCTTTCAGCGAAGTGGGCTCCTAGATAAGGGAGCCTGCGGCGATGAACGGCCCTCACCCGTCGGAACGACGAGGCCATCACGGCACTTTAGTCAATATAAGCTTGGCTACCCCCTGTCAGTTAACATCCTAGTCAATGTCCCCAGACTCTGTCCCACCATCGTCGGATCGATTTGCACTTCATATGCAGGATTATATACTATCTCCTACAACCCATGAAATTAACCAATTATTACTAATTCCTTAGACGCTCGCGATCCCACATATGTAGGAGGCCCTGAAGGTTAGCGGAACCAAACATGCACGCTAAACATACCCCGACCATTGGAAGGATTCCAAGAGGAGTCCGTGTGGAGCTAGAAAGCTATTGTAGATTGATATGCTATGAATATCATAGCTGTCCCAGAATCCTTGTTCCTGTACGTGCACAGCAGTCTGATTAGGTAGGTTACTTTCACTTCATATATGCGAACCCATTCTGCGCTCTGGGCTGGCCAAATCCTCGGCGTATCTCCCCTTGTATTTAATTAGCATCGACAGGTAGTAGAGTAAGCGGGTAATTTTCAGAACAATACAGAGGTCGGGGCAATAGTGCATGCAGAAGTACCTGCCCACATGCCAAGAATCGGCTTTGAAAGGCCAGCAACTGCCCATGGTTCAATAAATAAACACATACTACGTCACTACAAAATGATATGAAGGGAATAATGAGGATATATAAGGAGGCTACAGTACCGTCTCTGAAACGGTCTGTACCACCCAAATTTGATTGATATCCAAAGAATCCATTTATTGTCAACAAACGATCATAACTATCACCATGTGTTTCTCTGCCATCGCTGTCGGCTTGGTCGCTGCTGCTCAAGGCGCTGTACTTGAAGCACGAGACACTGAATGCACTGTCTACCTGGAACCTACCGTGGACGAGCCGAGAGGTGCCGGTGAGCTTATCACTCTAGGCTCAATTGATCGATGGGTCGACGCGACGGGGTTGCTTCCATTCGACTCTGTGTGTTTTCTCCTATCTGAAGTGATATGTGTAGCTAACTCCCGTTGGCAGAGCATGGGTTGATTATTCCGGATCCCTTGCGGACCCATACTCTTTCAAATGCAAGGCAAACGTTATCCCTGGCTATGAGATTGGCGCTAAAATCGAAGCTGTCCTTAGCAACGGATGGGTCGGTACTTATCTGGTCGGCGTAGACACGCCTTATGAGTACGCCGACTTCCTCATCACCGCTTATTCATGCAACTAGAGGTGGACTAGATGGGCTGTCCCTGGGGTTAGCAACTGATGCGGGTGCTGGGGTAGATCTTGGGAAGCGACGAAGGGGATGGCGTAGATGATAGGATAAGGAGATGATCACTTTCAGGAAAGATGGAATTTCATGAGACTGACACCGTACTTCTAAGGATCTTTCGCTAGATATCTGCTTGAATGGCAGCAAATAGGCGTCTGTGTCCAATCAATCTACGGTTTAACCAGAAACATCAATATCAGTAGTGAATCTTATACCTTTATGTAATACAATGTGAAGCCACGAATCCTGTGTGCAGTTCGCGACTCCGACATCAACTCCAGATTTCCCGTAATACGTTGGTTCCTCAGATCTGTCATATAATACATGGTTGAGTCCTACCTCCGTTCTGGAGAGCGCATAGAAGCACTATGTTGCATTTCGTACACCCTTACAAAAGAAACTTCTGACCTCAGGCTGCATAAATGCCGTATCTCACATAGCACGCCGAGGCGATATCTTCATATGCATTTACCCCGAAGAATTCGACTCCTCGTTCAGCCATCAGCCGTGTCCAGTAAGAGATTCACTGCATGACGGTCGTAGTTAACCTGTCCCATGTCTCCAATAGTGTCACATCCAGATTTTATCTCACGTTCACCATCGGGACTAGTGTACGAAATTGCGTTGCCAAATATTATGGTAGGCTTTAGGGTTACAGTTGTCGATCACAAGACCAAATATGGGTTGTGCGCTCACATAAGTTTAATCGTTTAAGCCCAGCCATTTCCCAAGAGTCCAAGTGCATGATGACAGAAATGGTCGACGAATGTTAGCTTCTTTATTAGTACAACCGATATATGCAGTAGATGAAGTTCAGATAAATTGTTGGTATGCACGACGGTGGCTGCATCGTTAGCTTCAATACGTCATAACTCAACAATCAACTATAGGCGCAGCTGGAATTATTAACCTACTCGCTCAACACTGACTCGGTGTGTAGGTGCAGCTGTCCTACTCACAGAGCAGCGCGTCTGTTGCAGATTTGCACCAACATTGTTACAAACTGCATCTTACCCCCTTTTTCACATATAGATCTCTCTCATTCAGATTCGATCGCCCCCGACGATAAGACAGGGGATAGAATGCATGTTTCGGAAGACAGTGTGCCCCCTAAGATCCCATCGGTTGGTAACCCATGTTTTACCTTCTACAAGATTATAGGTGACCTTTCTGCCGATACCCCACCGGTCGTCGTGGTCCGCGGTGGGCCCGGAGCAGGGCATGAGTATCTCCTCACATTCGCGGTTCTTTGGCGCGATTACAGCCTCCCGGTTGCTTTTTACGACCGGATAGGCTGTTCATCTTCTATGCATCTCCGAGAGAAGGCCGGCGACAGGTCCTTCTGGCAGGAACAGCTCTTCCAAGACGAGCTAAACAACCTCTTAGATTACTTAAACCTGCGCCAAGGTCCGGGCTTCCACCACGTACGATAGAGTTGGGGAGGCATGCTCGACGCTCAATGAGGCTAAGAAAAAGAATGAATTCGATAATCCTGCCTAAAAGAGCGCGATGAATATCTATCACAGGAATTTCGTTTGCCGGGCTGATCCTTCACCACCGGCTGAAACGCTTCCATCTTTGAAGAACATGACCGAGGATTCGAAAGTATATCGTACTATGTATGTGCTCTCTTAAGTCAACGATCCTCGCCTTTCTCACTTTTGTTCCACTATGGGTGAGCTTAGTTGCATGGGATCCCGTCGCCCTCCCTCCATCTCTGACAAGTCTAGGTACGGCCCCTCCCCTTTGATAGTTAATGGCTCGTTGAGAACATGGATAGTTGTCCCGCATCTCCATAGAATCACAGTCCCGACACTTGTCTACAACGGCGAGTACGATACTTCTCATGATGTCGCTCAAGTTCCTTTTTTTAAACTAATTCCCCGGGTGCGCTGGATCACATTCTCTGAGTCTGGCCACATGTGTCATTTGGAAGATGGCGGGCTGCGGGAGAATGCTTGGAATACCGCTGGGGACTTCCTCACACAAGGGGATATGCCTGAGGAGTAGCTAGAAAGCTACTAAGAAGATCAGTTATGTCTATAGAGTTGTTGATTGATTTATTAATGACATTCGACATCATAGGGTATATACTGTGTGGTTACCGAACTGTCCTTAAGGGTACTGGGGACATAAAGAGCTGTACATCCAAAAATTTTAGGATGGGTACAAGTAGTAGCCGCATGAGCCTTATTGCCCTCACTTCTTTCTGCGTATTCCGCTTTCAATTCATCAATGAGACCAACTCTAGGATGCGACTATTTGATGCTTTGGGTTCTTGACTAAGCCATGGAAGATACAGTAGACAGTATTCACAAAGTATCACACACTGTACAACCACTTCCCTCTATTCATTATACACAAGAGCTCTATAGTCGTTAATCAACCAAAATAAGAGAGATAATCTGAATTAATCAGGGGAGAAAGACTTACTACCCTTAGAAAGCCAAGAAGTTTAAAAAAAAAAAGAACGAAAGATATTGACAAAAGTGGGACTTGAACCCACGCGGATTGCTCCATGAGGAAATTGTGCTAAGATAAACCTTAACCTCACGCCATAACCAACTCGGCCATCTTGCCATAAGCCTCAGCCATCTCAAGGGCTCAATGTGAAGTAGAAAGTGTTAACCAATAATCATATCTGACTGAACTGTCTTATCATGAATTTAGGCATCTTGTTACAATAGTAGTAAAACTTTGAGATCACCCCATTACTAACTGTCTTGTCACGGTAGTAGCAACTGTTCGCTGCTATGGATCGTCGGCCCTTGTATTATTATGAGCAAGAGTTCTGATCCTGTGCAATTGTCCACTGAGTTTAGGTCTTTTAGGAGCAACAGTACCATAGCATTCCGTGAAGTGCATTCTAGCGGTGTTGTGTTAGCAGCAACATCAGTATGAACTGAGCCATTGCATATGGTTATTGTCTCAAGGATGGATTCTAGAGGTTGACTATGATGTCACGTTCAAGCCCCGTGTAAAGATATTCCACTCGTGTGCTTAGCAATAAGTATTTTTCAGATAAAAGAGAAGACAAAAGCTACAGACAACATTCATTATATTTACTAGACTGTATGACTTAACGCTACGTTAAGTTTGACGTTTTGTTCAACGCCTAGGGTTCTGATTAACTGTGTGCATTGGCTTTTCCCTCCCCCGGGAATCAGTTGAGACCTCTGTTGAAGACGTAGCTATTAGTGTACAACGAGCTTGATAAGAGTCTAGAGGTAACGTTGGAATGGAGGCCTAAAGTCCTATGACCAAAAGTGAGGTAGGTTTATTGATTCTAGGTATACATGCTGCTTTACAATGAACTGAATATGATATTTCATGAAACTTGCCTCAGAAACGATTGAGATTGGGTAAATAAGATTGAGGCATTAATTCAAATAGTACGCACGCTTGCAGGTCGCTTCTACGCTTCTACAAAGTGCGTCAGTATATTCTCACCCTGTTCTGGGAGTTATCTCTGAGCTCCGGTTTCTAGCGCCTATGCAGCTGCCAGGGAAGTGTACTGATTGTTTGAGACTACCAGCAATACGATTGTATTTCTACACTGGACACGCCCTAGCGTCAGAGTTCTTATTCTGAACAGAAAGGAGACTCTGGGTGTAAGAGTCAGTGTCCCTTTAATACCCTTGTTGTACGTGGTCTTTGATCTTCTTTTCAGTCTCAGCGACTTACGTTATAATGCTAATAGTTTCATTTTAAAGAAACACAGAGAAGGCAGAAGCTACTTCAAGAACCGCATTGTGCTTTATGTGCATTGTTCACTCAAGGTCATTGTAAGCCAGCATAGTATAATGTATCAAAGTCTCGTTAGTTGTCTTTGTACATCCAACAAGCACAAAGATATTGGTTCATAGTGTTGGTTTTGAAGTGATACTTGCAGAGACAATCTAACATAGAAAGCTAAACACAAGTGAATTCATGAGAAGACTTCTTTATGCAGAACCCCGATTGTTTTGTAATTATCAATCCTACTGTTCTCTGATGACAGCGATACTTAAACACTCAATCCTTCTCGATGTGGTGTACCGGTTATGTACACGGTTAGGTCAATACAGAATATTAGAGGATATACAACAGGCAGGATCTAAATACACCAGACATCAACAACTTTAGGATTCTAGCCACCGGCTTCATATATCATTTCCAAAGACACCATGATTATTGATAGCAGCTCCGTCAGCTCATCCGATTCCACCAACAATCCCCCAAACCCAGATCCAGCTGGCGATGATTTTGCTAGACCCCCACCTGACTTCGATATCGAACGAGCCAAGGAAGAATTCTTGAAGGTGGCGGGCAAAAGCTTTTTGGATGCTCGCGATGAGGTTGATGACTCTATTGAGGATGAAATCCAAAGGAAGATATCCGAAGTGGAGAAAGCCAGAGATAAGCCTCTTTCTCCCGAAGAGCAGGAGAGGATGGCCAACAGTATTCGTTCTCTCCGTGAGGGGGCGTGGCTCGAGGGCTTAAAGCTCGAACTCGTCGGCAAGGACTCTGTACCTATTGAATATTTCAATCGAATTGTCGCCGAGAACGAAGACTCAATTCGAAAAGTAGCTCACATAAACGCCAAGGCAGAGCATGAGTTGGCCAAGAAAGATGCCCAGATTAAAGATCTCAAGATGAGCGGTGATCAAAACAACAAGTTCCAAGAGGAACTGATCAAGTGCGAAAAACATCGGGACGAATTGGAAACCCAGATTCGGAAACTCAAAGTTGAACTTCAACAGCAGAAATCGAAGCAAAACGATACTACAGCTGCGAACGATACGCTTACTAAGTACGAAAGTCAAGTTACTGATCTTCGGAAAAAGTTGGAAGCCGCCAATAAAGATCTCACAACTGCCCGCCAGACTCTCAGCAAGCGTTACGAGGAGATAGAGTCGCTCAAAAAGCAGAAGGCCAACAGTAGAGGTCGAGAGGACAGCCTTAAAGAGCAGGCGCGAGAGCTTATGGATGAGAACAAAAAGCTCAATGACACCTCGAAGCAGTTGAGTGCCATCCAAAAACAAGTGATTCAACTTGAGCTTGAGCGGGTTAATTGCCAAGCCAAGGCTACATCTCTCGAAGAAGAGAACAAGAGATTGAAAAGCACAGCTCCAGCCCGAGAAGAGTCTGAGGGCCTGCGCAAGCGCATCGCTGGACTGGAGGCTGGCTGGGCAAAATGCAAAGACGAATTAAAGGCTCTTGAAAGTGAGAACAAGAGCCTCAAGGATGCATCTCAGGGATCCAGTGGCGAGCCTAGCAACCCTGGTGACTTAGATACTCTTCGAGAGCAAATTGCACGGCTGGAGGCTAAAATAGCGACGCGCGACAAGAGCATCACAACTCTCCGAACCCAGTTAGAGAAGGAACTCGCCGGCCCACCTCAAGGAACACCCGCCGAGCTACAAGCCCGTTGCGTAAGCCTCCGGAACGCCAGAGACAATTACCGCAACCGTTGGGCTCGAGGTGTTATGGCGAATAATGAGAACTTGCTCCTGTTTTGGGAGGCAGTCGAGAACACGAACCAAGAGATTAAGAAACTCTACGAGGGGGTAAGCCGCCTGGGTAATGCTCTTGGCCTTTCCGGTGAGGTCCTTGACACGCCTGCTGCCCTCGATAAAATCATCGCCAAGGTTTCCGAAGAAGTATCTGGTGAGGTTGATGAGCACCAGACGCCGCAGCTCTCTATACTACATCTACTCAACGCGAATGCGCGCGCACAAGTCCAGATCGAGACATTGAAGCGTGAACTCGATAAGGCTCAGGTTGGTAAATCCGAAGACGAGATTAAAGCCCAACTGAGGATAGTGGATGAAGAAACGGTTGAGCAGCGCGTCAGCATGCGGACCCAGACTTACCGTCAGCACCGCGGCGCCATCATAGCTCACATCTTCCAAGCCCAGAGAGAGTTCCTGGAACTCGCCGACAGAAGCGTTGATAGAGATGCGATTGAAGCCCTTGTTGACCGCTTCCTACAACCTCTCTCGCTCCCAAGGGTTCAGCTAGCGCAAAATGACCCGACAGGTAGGTAGATAATGACACCTCGATGTCCCGAACAAAATGAGCTAGGGTTCTCCAGACTTTGTGCCTAAGCAAAGTCCCACAGTAGATAGGTAATGTATCATCCGCGGATAATGAGATAGATTGATCGCATACCAATACAACCTCGACTCACCATTATGATCTATAATGCGACCATGGTCTGTTATAACAGATATGATATGCCGCGCGCATTGTACATGTAGCACCTGCCTATAAGGTCAGCCACTGGTTGAAAACCAGTCGCGCCGCAGCCACACGCCTACATTATATTATGCTGGCCCCCCCACGGCGGTAGCTAGACACGCCAAGCGGGCAACGCTAGCTAGTCAGGGGCGTTGTAAGTGCCGAGGCCATCACAAGCAAGACCCAAGCCACTGGTAATTGTCATGCTGTAAAGTTCAAGATGAGGAGTAAAAATGATTAGCAATTAACATGCAGGCACCGTTTACAACGTATATTGATAGGCAGCCCTATCTTTAGTGATTCACTTACACGAGCAACACCAAGCGGCAAAAACTACCTTGATTGGTAAACCTTCCAGTCCAACAAAAGAAATCCGATTAAATTTTCCAGCCTCCGTGGGGGGTCCTACTCTACGGCGTCTTCCGGACCCCGTGCCGTGTCCCTTACTTCCTTGTACTACCACATTGAAACAGCTGTGAACAAATAATATTCCGAAATTTCCGCCACCATAGCATGTACGCGACGACCGCGTCATCACTTAGAACTTGGCGAGAGCAAGCTATTAAACCCTCGTCGTCATTGTCATCGTCGTCGTCGTCCCAGTCTGAAACTTGGTACTGTTATAGCATGGCGGTATACCCTAGCCGGCAGGCATTATTTACCAACTGTCAACGTTCAATTTGCTCAGAGCCGGAGCTCGGGTGTGAGAAGAGCAGGCGGGCATGCATTAGCGAGCAGGTCGCACCGGTTCTTTGAGTGCGCGATCGACCAGGGTGAAAGATGTCATCTCCAAAGACCTTGCGGCTAAGGCGACGCGACAGAGACGCACTTAATAATAGGAGATCTTGGCAAAAGTCTTTGGTCGTTGGACATTACAATTAAGCAGGCTATCGTCATGTCAGATACCAAATTGCGCAAGCTCACCGGCCTTGTTGTATTCCCTGTCGATATTGCCCAGGCGCCAGCAATGCCACTAACAAAGTCCGCAGAATGCTGTGCGCATGCATGTATCATGATTCAGCTCCATATAGGATAGCTACATTGCAGATTGTCCATCCACCCAATAGAAGTACTGCCATACATTGCACATTGCGATGAGCGATGATGTTATTATAACCTAGGGTTACTGTGAGTCTAGCTAACAAATAAAAACTAATTGACACTTTCGGATATTAGCAGGGGTATATGATAAGTCTCTAAGAAATAGGTATCCCACAAGGAACCGAGATAGGTATCCAAGGATTACGCTACGTATGTCCAAGGACCTGATAGCCTGAACGTTTGCAAGTAGTCACTACTTGCTGTACTAAGTCTTGATTGCGGAGCAGGGGACTTCTCATGCCTTGACAGACGGACTTGACACAACAATATCGACTTGCGAAATGCCTTTACAGAAATACCTTTACACAAATACCTACCTATAAACCTAGAATGGTGACGGGGTAGGTGGAGTGACGTCAGATACCACGTATTTTAGCATCTTCTTGTAGATTTACGAAACATTTAGCCCATTTTTATTTCATTCTTGCCTTTGCGTTCGTTTCACGCCATGCTACGCGCCTGGATATATGCTTGGAAATGTTGGGATGGTCCTCAACCACGAACATAAAGGGTAGGAGTAGCCCGGCATATGAAGAAAGCATGGAATCTCCGAGTTGCCAACTATCTTAGATGGATTAAGCACGGCCGCGGTTCCCCACAGATGCCCAAGCCTGGCTTCACATCATCGAGCAATCAAGCTTGGTTCGGGGGTGCGCCCTGTCTTATCTTCTTGGCGACAAGATGTTTGGCCCTATTCGTGCTTATGTGTCTCTTATTAATGCATTGATAATCTGGTAGACCAACATGAACATATTTGGGGCCAATGCAGCTTCCCGGAGTCGCTTACTATAATTCACGATGCCAATGGCGGGTTTGCACGGTCAATACAAATTAAGTCAGAACGAACTCAACGGCCGGCTTGGCATAGAGGGCCGTATCCTCTTTTCTAACAACATAAACTCTATATAGTATATGACTGCTTACCTACGATTTCTTGCTGTGGACGAACTCCACCGACGGCCGTGTGCTCAATGCCCCAAAACGGAAAAGTTAAGATTAAATACCGGCCGTGCGACGTCCGTAGACGGCCTAGTACGGATTAGATTGCTCCGTTCTTGGCTTTAGCCATATTGCCGCATGGCTCTTTCATCGTCACTACCGTTGAATGGCCTTCTGTGAATCCTTAAAACTAGGTGGCGCTCTAGCCGGGAGGGGAATCCTGCTGCTGCTCGACATTTTCTAAAGCTGGTTGGTCGCTCTGCGTCCGGAAGGGCATCAAAAGCTTGTACCTGCGGCTCGCTCACGGACCTGTGCAACCGCATACCTAATCATTTCAGCGTCATTGGATGGCATCTTACTGATTCCGGAGAGCGGGCGTCCTACGCCACATTCTAGGATTAGACCATACGTAACCTGCCTCCGACGTAGACCTCTCCTCTTCCGGTGACGAATACGATTGAACCCAGATCCGCGATCCAATACAGCTGGATGCTTGGTCTATGATTAGCTTTAAGGTCGACTAGGACCGACTTAATACAAGGTATTAAGTCATGCTACTATGGACACCGAGGGCAGATAGAAGGAGTGTCCCTTGTTGTCCTTGATGTATGTGTTATCTCGATCTAGCAACATCCACTGTTAGATCTTCATGCTCGACATGCCCAGACCAACAAATTGATGAGAGACGCTTGAGCCTGTTCGGGAAGTAGCAACTAGTTCCACGAGTACGATGTATCCCTTCCCTTATCATGTAAGTCTCAAAACGGTCATGGCAATTGTCATCGCCTTGTGGGGAAACAAAAGTAAAACTCTGTCACATGGAATCATGTTACATTGACACCTATAGGATAGGAACCTCATCTAGTTGTGGCGTCCCAAGTACTTCAAAGGCCAAGGAACCGCTGGCATTCGTCCCTGACAATCATACGAGACTGTTTTCAAATATGGACTCGCTTGTGATATGGCATCTCAGTCCTCACGTGCGTTCATTTAGGCTGGGATAATTATTGCACAAGTCAGGGACAAGGAAAGGGATGGAAGAGGAGGATGATCTCTGCGTGAAGCTATGGTCCGGCGTGACCCCATATGTTCCTCCGGCTCTGACAACGGAGCGTGCCGGCCCCCCTATATTCCTACAGCGCCTCACCCGTCGTCATATCTTACGCTTGCGCTAGTGTGGTATATATCAATTCGGTGAGGGCTATATAGCCGGCCATCCTCTCAAGGGAACTAGGTTTATACACACAGCTTGTTTACAGAACTCTAGCTTTTCCATCGACAATCCTAGGTTGATCGAGCACAACTGCACCAAAAAGCTATGGAATCCTCTATGGCCTCGGTTCTCCCGCGGGCTGACGCTGTTGAGAGCTCATCGTCAACCCCAGATTGGATGATAGCAAGACTTAATGTCAGCACGACAATTGTTTCATACTATGCCATATCTCTTGTAGCTCTTATTGGCGTTTTCATCTTGGGACACTGGACTCGCCAACTCGCATGGAACGCATCTCGGTTATCTGTTTCCTATCCTATAACAGCATCTTCGAGGTGAGGAATGATTGTTTTTGATCTAGAACCAAGCTCACAGACTTTCTAGGGTTCTCCGAAAAGTTCTTCTTCGACGACTCCCAGGCTTTACATCCGTTGGACATGCCGTAGTCGTTGTCATTTATGTAGTGCTGAACGCTCTATTCAGCTTCTGGCGTGTTGACTACAGCAAGAAGGGAAATGTGGCTTCGCGATTTGGATGGTACGTGACGGTAACATATTAAGTACTCGCTCCTTTATTAACGTCTCTCATAGGATGGCAGCCGCAAACCTAGCAGTTGTAGGTAAGTGCATATTAAATCCTCACTGTCTAACCGCTCCTCATATTAGACGAAATTTCGCTGTCGGACCGCGTGTTCTTCTAATGAATTCAGCATGGATTTATTACTCTTACATCATCGAGAAACAAGCTACTAACTCGAGATCTATAACAGTATTTCTTGCACTAAAGAACACGCCTCTCGCAATTCTAACTGCTTATTCGTATGAGCGGCTCAATAGTCTACACCGCATAGCTGGATATACTACTCTTGTGTACACTATTTTACGTATGTGATTAGTCCTCCACTCTCCGTGTCAATGGGCGGTATATTTTCTTCTCCTTTTGTTATGCCTACAGACCGCAGCAGTCCAAACGAATGGAATACGCTTCCTAACAGAAGAACCCCACAGATGCCTCGATATACGCCGAATATTTTATCACAGAAGGAAGGGTATACATTCTTCAAGAAGATATTGTCACAGCCGGCATTGTCGCCGGATTCGGGATGTTATTCACCGTTCTTGCTGGAATGATTCTGCAACGACGTAACTACGAGCTTTTCTACATCATCCATTTGGCTTTATTTGTGATTATTCTTGTCACATTTGGTTTACACCGGCCGAATCTCGAGAGCGAGAAGGCATTGGGCGTCACCATATTTATTGCCGCTCTTTGGGGAACTGACAGGCTCCTCCGGATGGCGCGCTTGGCTTTCAACAGTATCAATAACGAAGCTACAATCTTCCCACTGCCGAATGGTGGTACTCGCGTTGTGGTGAAGAAGCAAATCATGCGTGCCCGCCCTGGAAGTAAGTTGTCCACAAACCATTCCGATTTCTTCTATACTTCCGGCAACTGAGCTTAGAAGGAAAGCATGAGTAAATGATATTGGGTTCATATACGCCTCATTATATGCGCTAACAGAATATCAACAGAGCATTGCTATGTTTGGCTGCCGCACATCCGCAAATTCGAGACACACCCATTCACTATAGTAGCCAATAAGCCTTTGGAGCTGATCATCAACACGCATAGTGGATTTACAAGGGATCTGCACCAATATGCCAGCAGGAATCCAGGTACCACCCTCAAGATCTCGGTCGAAGGGCCTTACGGGACGCTCCCAGACCCTATGGACTACGACAAGGTCGTGCTGGTCGCAGGCGGAACGGGCGCAACCTTCACCTTTGGTTTAGCAGCGGACATGATCTGGAGGCTGAGCCCGGATTCGAATAAGCAGATTGATTTCATATGGGTGTCGCGCCACCGTGGTATGCCTATCGAGCCTCATACCGTGAAACAGAATTGCTAACAGGTACATCTAGACAACATAGACTGGTTCACGCAACATCTGAACACCTTAATCAACCACAACTGTGCACCGAGGCTAGGACTCAAGATTCACTTGACGAGAGCCAAAGCGATCGAGTCGGCCTCCGCGACCCATCCCGGCCTGTTACCTCACATCTTCGCCAACTCAGAGCCCAAGTATCTTTCTGCCCTAGAAAAAGAAATAGGGTCACCGTCAGGGTCAGGCACGGAGTCTTCCTCCACCTCTCTCCACGAGAGAGACCCGGAAAAGAATAATGATAACGAATCCACGAAGGGGTCTACCTCAACCCTCGATGGGCTGAATCTACCCATCGTATATGGCCGACCGGACATTGAGACCTTAGTCCGCGAGGCGATAATGTCGGTGGGCAAGAACGAACGCGTCCTTGTCGCGGCGTGTGGTCCCATGGGACTTGTCGACAACGTGCGCAACACCACGGCAAACTGCATCAGCGTTGACGGCCCGTCTGTCGAGCTTCACTGTGAGCAGTTTGAGTGGTAAATGGGTGTTACGGGAAGTCGCTTCTTGTACTCTTACGGGAGTTTTTGGGGCATGTCAGGTTCGTATTCCTGGAGCGCGGCGCAGTTTAGATGGAAAAATAAGGATCAAGATTCAGATGATATCAAGACTAAAGGTATGTAGTGTTATGGAGTGGGTGTCGCTGTCGTTTCCGGAAAAGAAATCACTAAACAGCAGGGATATCATAAATGCAAAGGGAGTGAAAAAAAAATATACTCAATCGCTTTATAATCATATTTCTTGTCTTCACCTAATATAAGAGGGGTTGACTTGATTTCTTTATCGATCCTGACTACTAGGCAAGATAGTGGGCGTTATAAATGCCAGTGCTACAACCTTCGGGCCCCTTTCATAACAACAAGAGCTCGTTACATCTTCGCGATCCCGATCGCCAATACTAGCGCTTGACCAGGATTGTCAAAAGATAGGCCTTTGATCCCGAAATACGGTGAAATTCTGAGATATCGTAGAGGGCCTGGGCAGATGAACCAAATAGGGGCGTATATTGCAACAGCCCACCCTATTGAAGGAGCTAAGCTCTGAGCGATACGGTATGATAGCCATCTTATGTGCTGCAGTTAATATCATACGCCCTCTTTCCGGCTCGCACGAATCGGTCGGTTAATGTACTCCTGGCCAACGTGTAATGTCGTCTTTCGCTTCCTTGCTTACCACGCCCCTGTACTATAACAATATCGTCTTGCGTGGTCGGTTCATGGTCCTCAGAGCCTTAATCATAGTCATCTTTCACCAAAGAATACTCCATCCTGTTAGCTAGAGAACTCAACCCCAATCAACATGCTTTCACTCCCGTCCACTAATTTTCCGCATCACAGCCACCGATTCATTCAAGGGCTTAGAGGGCTTAGAGGACGTTGAACACCAGAGAGAGTTGATTCCAGGGATGTGCTTTGCGACTTGCTCGTTTTCTCATCGTATTGTTCCCCGTGAAACTCTAAGACCAGGCAAATTCAGCGAGGTGCAGGGCAATCTCATTCGGCTGTTGCGAGGGGATGCTCGCAGCTAGTATATGGGCAGCCCGATAGAGGCCAGCCTAGCTTGCTAAGTACTGTCAATCCGACCGAAAATTACGAGTGCTCATCTTCTTCTTAGGTCTCTTTTTATAGAAATATTGCACAAGGCTACCGTGAACCATCCACCTTTATGTCTTATGGGGGAATGCTCTAGTGTACAGGATCAACTCATGGATTGAACCTGGAAGCGCGTGCAACAGCGAAAGCATTCGCAGTGACTCCACTGCCTCCCTTTATGCTGACATCCCGTGCCGTGTGTGCATTAGCCGCTCTCCTTACGCGGAAGAAGAAGCTTGGAGTCCAAACAACAGGAAGATAGCAACGAGTATGTTGTTTGAGGAAATACTTCTAGTGACGACATTGTTATCCATGATCAACAGAGCCAGGGGGCTGTGACTCTGTGATTCGTAGGCGTGAATTACTCATTATCCCCCATGAGACGCGTCATGCACTAAAGAGGGCCGTGTCTATAGCCGAGACCAAGTTTGTCGATGCCTTTGTGGATCTCTGAGATACTTTATTACGGCGATAAGGGAGTGTTGCAAACCATTATACGAGAACAAAGTTCAGGGTCTCGCAGCTCTTATAGAAATGCCTTCTATACATTCATTCCGTCGCGTTAATATCTCGCCCTCTCAATTGGACTTTTATCGCACACCTGCGTAAGGCATACAGTTACATGCATATCCTGCCTGATGACAACCCTAATAGACCGAGGCTATTAATGGGAATTAGGATGGAAACGATATATTAATCAAGAGAATTGGAATTGAACTCAGCGCATTTGCCTCGAGACTTTGAAGCCAGTATTGAGAGAATTGGGTTAGTTATGGTTCAAATGTACGGGACTTCCTGCCGTAAGTGTCTCTATCTAAGCGAGAGATTCTAGAACATCAAGGTGGGCTGTAACCTGGTATACCCACGGTAAGTACCGAACATATGGATACATATATATGATCGACTCGGTATACCTGAATAACAGGGTGCGTTAATCTATAAGACTTTGTAGGCACGTGAGAGTTGAGACAACATTGCTGGCTTTTCCTTTAGTTGGGTGCTGTTATTCGAATAATAATAGTATCTCACTCTCTTAGACTCTGCCCAAACTAGCTGGCGAAGAAAGAACGGGTGTTTACGTGGACGAAGGATCAAGTGCATGTAATGAGGGGCAATTCAGATGCTAGATGGGCTAAACTAGGGTTCTGAAAACTGTAAAGGCCTTGTTGAGTTGGGAAGAGCCTTGTTACGGTCTACAGAACCTGATGGCAATCTCGATATCCTGGTGTTCTCCGATGGAGCTCCTCTAAATATTGAAACTGTGATGTTGTAGTATTTGGTGCTAGACGGTCTTCATAAACAAAATTCATTCATATCGAGTGTTCAAGAGGCATTTTCGTATATTCGTATAATTTTACCTTCAGGAGATGGAAGAATGGATATGCTTGCACACAGCTTCGCCTTTTGTTACCCCACTTCAGTTGTCAGACTAAGCCTAGCAGAACTGTGATGGGGGATCATGATATCAATATTTCGAGGTTTTGTACGAAACAACCCCTAACAACTCCTAGCCAGGCATCTACAGTGGCTATTAATCAATAGGTCAATCCTCATTAGTCTGGACATCACGCCAGGAATATAGTACAATATCATGAGAATAAAAGGAATCAGCTGCCTCCCTTGAATAACAACTGCCTTACCCTTATAAGCCAGCCATAGTGTGGTTGTGAGTTAAAGGAAATATGAAGAGCTCGTGAAAGGAATGGTCGCCAATCTAAAGAGTCACTACATAGACGGCACGCCCGGAATGATTTATATTGTTCATATCCAAGGCGGTCGCAACGCATACGCATTTGAAAAGGGGGTGGAACCCAAATTGCACCATTCTATTAAATGAGTGTAAAATTTGCCAACATATGGCGATACGAGGAAAACATGGTATGTGATTCTCATTGAAGATATCTCTCTGCCCCGATACATCCGAAGCCGCGCAAGGAAGCTCGATTCTGTTGAGGAGACCCCTGGCACCAAAATTTACACACAGTATTGTTCTGCCCATTTCACGATTTGAAGCTAATTACCGGTCAAACAAATCATATCATGGTTTTTAAATTTAAATGGAAGCTTCGATGGCGTGAGTTTATCATTAGAAGTGGCACAGATGTTCGAAACAGCCACTTGTAATGTGTCTACTGACTGACGGTACCTAGCTCATCAGGAGACAAGGGGTGGTTGCTGGCGCATACACTAGCCGGGTACATGGTTTGAGGGAACTTCTCACAATCCCTAGGCCTCTACTCCAGTTCTTTTCGCCGTGCGGTCCGAATTACCGGCAAGAGTTTCCCGATTGTAGGCTGTCGTGGTAGAGCTAGTAACTGGTAAAGCTGTGAAGCATGTCTTTAAAACATGTCCCTGCTTTATTTAGGATGCCGAGGTATCAGAAATGAGAGAAGGATGGTGACGTGGGAAGATGAAGGCATAATTGCTTCTTCATATTGTTTGATGTGATGCAGTTACAAGCAAATTGAGTTGCGCGAACGCTTGGGCATGATGTGGGGTAGTGTACTTATATCTCAGCTGCAGCAATACGCGTAGCCTAGTACTGTGTCTAGGATTGGTGCTCAAAGGGTTGCGATTGCGTCGCTTGTGCGGGCCGTCGTGAAGGCGAATCCTCTCTCACATCATGATTCCCAAGTTGGGACTGTACAAATGCACGTGCTCCATGTACCTACCTGATGCCGGCTGTCTCGCGCATGTATCTTGGAAATTGGCTGTGACAAGTATATCATACTGTCACTGCTTAGGAAGCACCTTAACTGAAATCTCGGATACAGAGCCGGAAGTTAGTGCAGTCAAGATAATGTCTGTAACCCCGTGTCAGCTTACTGAGTAGGATGTTGTCTGTTTCTTAGACTGCGTAAGTATCGGCTTGTATACTTCATTGGTTTTAGACTGTTAAGGTTTTGGGGGATCGCGTCCCAGCTACGCTTGTACCGTGGTCCTGTCAAATGGACCTGGCAGGGTTGAACCGAAGAGGGGCACATAGCGTGAAGCGTTTCCGCATCCACTAGGCAAATACAACCTCCGTATCGGATGTCAATCTTGGTCACGGACGACGCTTCGGCAGTTCTCGCGTCCTCAAGCCAGTTCAAGCGGAGTGTCCAGGCACAGGTACTGGGATGAACTGGTCTATGCATGAAAGAGCTATACCTGTTTCAAGAGCGTTGGACATGCTACTTCGCTATGTTGCATTGCAAACGCTCTTCTTTCTACATACACGTAATCTTGTCCGATGACACGCCGGCATTATATACATTTGATGCTTACCCCCAAACAGTAGCCGCCCCAATTTTTAATCGCCCACAAGTTGCTACCTTAATGCCGGATGATGCTCCAATATGAGAATGGGGAGTGGGCAATCGCCGGCCGACTGTTCCCAGTAATGAGTTTCCCCGCTAACGCCGGCCTCCCCGATAATGCACATTCGTATCATAGTTTTGTTTTCCTTTGTGACGCCTTACTCGTAAGAGATTAATGATGGTATCAGCCATGGTCACTTCTAGTGTCTGCTAGCTAGCCCTGAGTCGCTGTGAGAAAGAAGTCCAGCTCATTTCCTTGGCCCATGATGTTTTCGTTCTCCGCGAGTTGCTCTAAGAGGCTAAGGAATGGGTCTTTTTCGTCTGCAGTTCCTGTCGCCGTACTACCATCGTGACTCTTGGCACCGGGAGTAGACGCGACGCCCTCTCCGTTGTCGTCCTCGGCCTGCCAAGGAGCAGGAGATGGGAAGGTATTCGTAGGTACCGTGCCAAACATGGGATCATAACTGCCGAGACCAGTTCCATTGCCGCCGTTGTCTGCGTTTTGCGTCGGTGTGGCAAAGTTACGCGGACTAGGAGCGGAATTGCCGACGAAATTCGGCATCTGATGAGATGGGCGTTGTGGTGGGAAGAACGGTGTCGCTGGCACTACGTTTGTCGATGGAACCGCCATCGTATCTCGTACTTGGTCCATGGCCTGTCCTTCTGCGTGTAGATGTAGTGAGGGATTGACCCGTACCATGCTCGGTGTTTGGGGTCCGGTAGCGATCGAGAAACGACGAGAGGAAATGCTGGGCACAGGGGGGCCGATAGATGTAGGGCTGCTCATGGCGTTGATGGACCCCAGATTGCCGGGCTCAGGCCGATTGGAACCCGGCAGGGAAGGAAATTTCCGTTTAAGACTCGGCCGATCAGGCTCACAGTTGTCTCGAGGGGCATATAAGTCGTGACCCGTGTATGTGTCGGTGGTAAAGTCAACGACCACTTCGTTGAGACTTAAATTAGCTCCATCAAAGTTGTATGACTCCCCCCCTGGACCTGTGACGTTTGCATAGCGGCTAAAGAAATCCTCGAGGTTGAAGGCAGGCGAGTATCGCATTGAATTAGTAGCCAACCTTTTGACAAGTTCGGCATGAGCATTGTAGACGTTCTGCAGGACCTCGCGTTGATGCTGCACGCTCACCCACGCGTAACGGAGCTCACTGAGTTGCTGCATCTCACGGGAAAGGAAATCTGCAGATGCAGCAAAAGTTCCCATATCACCTCCTCTAGCTCCCACCCTATTATACTGTGCTCCGTGGATGTGAACCGTGCCCGCAGTACAGAGGCAGTAGCCGACAAAGGCCGGCCACTCCGTTGTCCCTGTTTGTTTCCCCAATTCGACTAATTCGGTTATGGCGTTGGCATGGAGGAAACACATATTTGTGGCTTCAATCTGCCATGATTGATGCTGGCCTGTAACGGAAAGCTCTGCGAGGTCTATAGGCAGAAATGGCCGATAAATCAAGCAGTAGATCAAGTGATAAACGAGCTTACTGAGCACCAGCACAGTGCATTCTGGATGCCCGAAAAGAGTGTCCAAGCTTGAGAATACCTCTTCTGTACCTGACGCCCAGATATCGAGATCCTGTCGTATCTTGGAGAGGCTTGACAGCGTATGCCAGGGAAAGTGTGAATCGCCCTTGACTCCTCCAGCTGCAAGGTAACGATTCGTCACGCCCAATACACGACTAATATCGATGAGCATTGCACTGCCTCCTTGAAATTTTCTGCCACCTCCCTGTAAAGAGTGAAGATTCGAACCGCTTTGAAAGAACTCTCCCTCGACGGGCAGGCCACCAGGTGTTGGAAACCAACATGGCAGTCGTAGAAAAATTGTTTTATCGCCGATTAGACACGGTCGCTTCGAACCGCAGGCCATGAATCTGTCTAGCAGGTAACAAGACCAAAACAGGCGCCTCCTCATTTCACGTTCTAGAGGCGCTATGGGGGCATTCGGATCTGCTTCACGATGCAACTCGAGGGCCATCGCCATGCCAATTGCGTTTGCTGTATGTCAAGTTAGTTTGATCGGTGCTCGGGAGTTGGAGAGGCCAGCAGTAGGAGAGATCACGTACTCAGGAGCATGTAAGCTTTCTTCCCTTTTCCTGCTGCGATGTACGCTATCACAAGAAGTAGGAGCGCTTGTAGAGTGTCGATTAGTGGTTCGTCAATGTCGATCTCCGTTCTAGACATGGAAGCGAAATCCTCGCTTAACCCCACAGCGGATTGGTATCCAGTAGGATGTGGTGTGTACCTAAATTTACTTAGCAACGAAGCTGATAATATTCCGTATCCGAAGACCTACCTAGCAGCAACGGCATATATAGCGTGAACTAAGTATGGAGGTAATTGATTGGTCCGCAGCCGGTGTCGAACAGATGCCTCGTCTAGTATGTGGTAAGGTCTGGCGTGGAAGCGTGTGAAATATGTATCAAGTAGCGCATCCGAGGGAATAGCAGGAGGCGACTCGTTAGTCATAGCAGGAGAGTACATCGCTGTGTCTGACCCAGAGTCGGAAATTCGTGATGTACCGATAGCTGCACGTTTCGGCCTGGGTTCGGACGTCGCCGTAGCAGGCGGTGGCGCTGGATCCGAAGTAGGAGCTTCGGCGCCGTTTTCCGGTGCCTCCATCTTCGTACATATTGGTTCGTCTGCGGTTGGTGAACTGCCTTGCGTCTTCTTCTGATCTTTGAGCTGTGCTTCTAGGCCGTCAACCCGCTTCAGTAAGGCCTCGAGCACATCCGTCTTTGGTCCACGTTTCTTAGGGACAGCATCTGCATTCGTGAAGCGCGACTATCAGCACCCGAGAACGCATGCTTTGAGAAACTCATCATGATGACGTACCGTATATACATGGACACTGGAAGACTTGGCAAGCTTCGCATGAAGGACGTAACCGATTGCACTTGATCTGTTTGCCAGCCGCCGGTTGTTAGTGTTGCTGTCGTATACCTCGATTGGCATTGAGAGTCCTGAGTTCTGAGAGTCTTGTACCAACCTTACGCTTCCGACATGATTTACAGTTCATTGACTCTCGTGGCTCGTTACCCATGCGCCGTGTCGGCAAGCGTTCGATGCCCACCTGAGGCCGTGACATGACGAGCGAATGACTTCCGTCAGAGTGGGCTAAACTCATGTTCACTAATTTGTATGGACAATGTGAGCTGGGTGAACGAAGGCGCAAGTCCTTGCCTGAGGAGGTTCGTGAACACAGGAATGTTGTGACGCTACACCGCGGGCGGTGGTTTAGCCCTTGAGTCGACTCCGTCAAGGGCACAAGTGCTTTCGTGTTATCGCCGGACTACTGCTCATACTCAATGGCTCGTCGTTCGTGTTGTTGCTGTCAATGTGTCTGCCTCGCCCAATCACCGTATCGTTGAACTTGCAGATCTCAAAGTTAGATATAGTGCAGCTGAGCTCGCACGAGAGTTTGGCGGAAGCGATTCACATAATAAGCGTCAGCTAACCTACCCCATGCGAGACCCGTGCCATCTATTATGTGGTCCCTCGACAGACACTTACACTACTCTACATAGAGGACGCCATACTACTGTACATCCTAAGATCGCGCTTAAAGCTCTGGGGTGCTCCATGTCCGCCACGCTAGGCTAACTGCTATCCTTGAACAGCGCCTTGAATACTCTTCCGGGTCCACGGCCAACAACCCATTACAAGGTCAGCGCGGGGCCGCAGCGGGGAAGCACTGTTGCAGGGGATGGGGGCGCGCCGATGGACGTGTTGGAGAAGGCATCATTCAAGTGGTGTACGTGTACGGTATTGTAGCGACATGGTAGTGTGTGGGCTAGGCACATAGCGTCGAGCAGGGATGTTACATTACTAACCCAAGATGCCGAAGAAAACATGAAAATACTTATCATATGAGGAAAATGTGTTATAGTTAGATATAAATCAGTATGCCTATGCCTTACAAACACCCAACACAAGAAGAGACCTGACAACCGAGGCTCTTGACTTCAAAAATTGCGTCGATAATAGTCGGCGTGGAACCAGTGCAAACAACGCGGAGCGGCTCTCACGCCACTCATGCACAGGTCCACCAAGTTAGCTGTCTACAGGACGTAAGTCAAGGGAAAAGGGGATCACTACCATCTTAAGGTACCATAGTCGCTCACGCTACACGACAGTGAACTGGCATCTGAAATGCCGGCCTTGGAAGCACGACCATGTCTCCCGGCGTGCCAGGTTTATTACCAAAGGCTCAGGCGACGGCTTCCCGACGCACAACAGAGATTATATATTACACAGTAGATTCAATCTACTTACTAAGTAAGGCGATGAGATTGGTGTGTATGCGAAACGCTGGGAAGTCCCTTGTCTAAACGGCATCATGGCGGAACAAACCGTTGCTTGGTGTTCCCGGCATGACGGCACGACAGCAAATGTAAGAAGAGAACGATCGAACGTCATATAATGGATGAAAGGATGCTTCGTACCTACTAGCCTGTTGCAACTTGACGTTACTACTTCCTGCGTCTGATGCACGACTCGTACTACGTTAGGACGAGTCTGCTTCGAGAAGCCAAGCCCTTCAAGGATACCTGTGCGTGTGCTTCGAATGATTCTGTGCCCACCAAAACCTGTAAACTACCCGTACGGTAGTCTACGCATAAGGTTTAGTGCACATCTGTCGGTAAATGGTCTTGTCTTAGGCTAGGATCGTGGGCTTTTAAAATCCCGACTTTATTTTCGCACGTGTACTCAAGAACCTACGACGTTACAGTAAGGCCATGTTTGCTTGTCCCATCTACAACCGCCTCAGTGGCATGATGCCACGGCCCTGTGAGAATCTTACTCATGTTAAATAAGAGACATATACACAACATTATATAAAATTGAAGATTCGGGTCCTTACTTTGACCTCAAGCATCTCCGGTTGCTCGGGCTTCGGAGATAGTGGCCTACATGACGTGGACTCTCTCAGCTCACGTACAAGGCACTGTAACCGTTGATTTATATCATCCTTCCCAGTAGATATGGGAAATGCCCAGAACTCAAGCTGGTGACAGCAAGCTCACAAGAGAAAATAGCACTCACCGCTGCGGATAGTAAGCCTGCTCCTTGGATTTTCAACTGGTGTTTCATACCCAGGTTTAATCTGAATGCAGACGTGTATTCGGTGCCAATGTGCTGGGCAGCCAGGATCTGATTGGCGCGCTACGGTCAAGTCAGGGGTAACCCTTCTCCTATAGCAACTATCGACAGCTATATCACAAATCAGTCTAGAAAGATGTCAAGCTGCCCTCGTGGAAGACACCACACTGGGCCGGCGCGAGGAGACTTGCCCATAATAGGCCGGTCGGCGTGTTGGTACCGACTCGAGTCTCGGCGGCAAGAAGGTATTGCCGATGCACGTACGGAGAAGCCAATGCCTGTCACGACTGGCAGTGTGCGCTGTAGGGCGAGGCGTATCGCGCAAGCAGTTCCGCTTTGAGAGCTAACGCAGCACTCAAGGCGCACAAGTTAGCACATTCTGTCCATTATGGTTCATGGTTGCAAAACGCCGGTGGCACTCGCTCATCGCTAGTGTAGCTTCTAGTAACGCCTAGTGCGATATCCAGATAGAGACAAGTACGGGTGGCGTACGGCAAGCTGCAGCATACATCAATCTGCCGCGCCCTTAATAATGTCTAATATGCTTACCGCGTTACCGAGTACCTAGATGTCATACCACTGTGGGTTTCCAGGTCCCTGGGCAACCTTGGAAGTTTGGTTTCGGTTATATAAAGTAGTCTGACAGCCGTTGAGCTTGGCTGCTGCTCGCTTATTAGACTACCCACATGAGCACGATACAGTAGGTACCGTGCTTCTTCCATTGACATCAGTTCTAAACGTACAGTATTGGCTGCTGAGATCGGACGAGCCACGATGAGGGGGCTTCACTGCTTGAGTAGAGTTCTGGAACAAACTTAAAATTATAGTGTCTCCTCTTAAGGGCCCACGCATTAGGATCATCCTCGTTGCAATGCTTGCTTCATCGCCCCTATTCAACCACGATATGCCCCCCTTTCACGATAGCGGAGTTCAATGACTAATCGGTCTTAATCAGATCGAAATAGCATCACCACGTTCTCATGCGCCACACCGTGTACTGTCACAATACGATACACTACAGTACGCGCGATTCCATCGCCAAGGATCCAAACCCTCAATGCCCACCCAAATACTGTAGCGAGACGTCTGCGAGGCCTATTAGCGGAGCAGTAGCACACTACGGCCGCTGTGGAGGCAGACGCCCCGAGTTATGACATCCACAGTTATGGTTAGACTGCCAGCCATCCTGTTCTTGATAAATACGACCCAATATAGGCCAGGGAGGGAAAGTGTATAAGATCTACAAGTTGCAACCATAGATCTTGAAAGTGATAGCAACCGGCGCCCTACCTGCCTGCCCTACGTGAACACAACGCCTTTTGTGTCGTAGCATATCGTCGTCCCCTGTGATTCATGATTCGCCATGAGGACCAATAGATACCGAGCGGTCTGCACGACCGAACGGACCTCCTCATTACGGTAAGCAGCGAGCAAAGTATAATCAGGACTCCTACTGTGATCAATGCCCATCTCTCAACACTGCGCTTGCTGTGCGCGTACTGTACTTCGCATGTACGCATATGTAGTCTGCAGAGCATGCACCCACCAAAGAGGGGTCGCCCCGCCGATGTATGGAGGCGCCTGACGCAAAAGGGGGTGGTGTCTAGCAGAACGTGACCAAAATTCAACGGCTTTCCGCTCCACGGAACCGAGAAAACCCCAGACGTAGCATCGCACAGCGTCGTGGCGGCGCTACACTAGTACAGAGGCGAAAGCCCACTGCTGCTACATACTACCGTCTGGGGTGCATCAGTAGCGCCCAGTGAATGGATTATGCGATCCATAGCCATAAATCCTTGTCATCCATTTTCAGCATCTCGACGCAGTTCTTTACACAGAATGAAAAACTTCACATAGCAGTAGTTGAACTGAAATCCGCTAATAGGCGACTGAGAATAGAGCTAGCAGGTTTCTCAGATTTCATTAAAACCTTTGAGTCCTTTTTAGTGATTACAATTAGACATGCAACATTAATGGCGAAAACACGCGACGTATGGCGCCATAAAGTTCCTCAAGTACAGAAAGGAGGTTGGTAGTTTATTGAGCAGTGTCGACGGGTAATCATCCAGTTTCCCGACAAAACAAGGGCGTAAACCATGATGATTAGAAACAATTTCATCTGCCACTGGAGCGCATCCTGACAAAGGTTTATCCATTTGACAATGGCTACCGGTAAATGTGACATGAAATGAGGGGAGCTATCATGACCGAGGTAGCGTCGACACTCATAGAGAACGGCCACTCCGAATGGGTTATGCTCCAGGTATATCTTTCACTCGGGCTTACTCGAGACCGATGGCCGAAGCAAAACTCGTTTTCTCTTGATCACAATATATTGACATATGTAGTTAACTTCACCCTAATGAGAATGATCTCCGGGTCACTACTAGTCTAGACCCTTAATATACCCTCATTTCGATCCCTAAATGCAAGGCACATAACTCTGAAGATCCGTTTTACATCATGCGTCATTAGTATGCATTCGGCACTTGAGTCTCTCAAGAGTACGGGCGATGAACTACCGATGGCAGATCTCAGAACTACGAAGATGTGTACATCACGTGCTCGGATTGGTAACAAACCTCATGCTCGGCTGATGAGGTTCCGTTGCAAGTAGAGGTCTCCTCTGGTCGATCACTGCGCATGAGATGATCCAGTAGCCACACGAGGAGAGGAATATGCCTCCTGTTATGTAAAAACTTCAAGTAATAGCAAGCCTGAAGTGCTACTGAGATAGGAGTCATGACTAATGCCACATAGCACAATTCTTTCCGATAGCATCAACTCGGTAACTATCAACAATACTATCGGATGCCCTCGGCTCATGATCTCACGAGGGCATGCAGGAATTAGTACTAGAGCCGAATGAATAGCGGCACGATGAAAGTTTGGTTTATGATATAGAGATTGTAGTTACGAAAGGCTGTTGCGCTGTCGCACGCCTATTGAGTATGTACTGAGCCAGCCACCATTTATTGTCGGCGCCGTAGATGGTGATATCACCGTAGCCATAGCCATAACCTTTCTCAAGGAGGATGCTAAACCGGGGAATGATCTCGCTGCCACATTTCCAGAATCTCAAGCTCTCGCCAACCCATTTCCCCGCCTCCTAAAATATATCCTCCGATAATCCGTTGCCTAGTAGCAGAACTGTGTAACGGTCATGTGATGAAGATCCCAGAGATCTATAATCTTCAGACTAAAAAGACATCGACGCCGACTCCGAGAGCGCGCGGCAAAATAAACGTAAAAATAATGTGCGGTTTTTGACGTTTCAAAGATTTCTTTCCTCCTTCCTTCCATCAGAACATTCCTTTCCCACTGGTCAAGCGCACGAAGCTGTACGGGACGTTCTGGCCGACCAGCAGCCTGACGGTTTCGGCGGTGGTGAACGCAGTCGTGTCTGCTACGCCGTACGCGGCGAACCCGCACTGCTCCGCGATGGTGGCTGGATCGCCTTTCCTCGGGCCGTCGGCAAGGTCGAGGAAGACTTTGCGTATCTGCGATGAAGAGCCCCTCGCGCCTCCGAACAGGCGAACCAACATCCCCACGAGACTAGCCTTCTCCGGCCCGAGCGCAGACACGAGGACAAACGGGCCGCCATCGTCACCCATGGTTCTTGCTTTCTGCAAACTCTCCAGACTGTTGAATGGCTCAACCTCGAAACTGCGGGCAAGGGCCGGGGGGGTCTTGAATCCGACGGTGTACACTTTTCCTGCGCGAAGCGCTTTCAGCGCATACATAGCGGATGCAGCGTCGTCGGCATGGGAAGCAAGGACGACAGCCGTGCGTCCGAAATAAGCCGAGGGCGCGAGATCTCGAGTGAGCGTGCGGAGAATGCCGCGCCAGCTCGCGTTATCGAAGAGGAGGGACGCTGAGGTGGGGAATCCGTAAGTGTTATTGGGGGTCGGGGAAAATGACTCGCTCCGGCGATGGGGGCTGGAAGGCGTCGACGACGGCGCTGATCCAGGGGAAGATGCAGGGCTGGACTGGACCACGATGGTGTCCACCATGCCTATCATGTGCACTGCCTCGGTGAGAACCGGGCCTGTCCCGTTATCCAGCTTGGAGAAGAAGGTGCTGTGATGCATCAGGCTCGTAAACGAGACGGGAGGGCTGAGATATGCGCCTCCGAAAGATCTCTGATTGCACCATGCTTCGATACTTAAGGGGCCCTTTGTTTGCCTCTCGACGACTGCAAAATGGTGTGGTAAGCCTAGTTCGTTGAAGCACTTCTCGTAGAAAGGGGCGTGGGGAACCTGGATCCGGGACGGCGATGTGATGATACCGTAAATACTGCTCTTCGGAAGTTGGCCGAGGGATGCGAGGGCGGCGTTAATCTCAGCTGCGCTCATTTGGCCCGGCGCGGCGATAATCGGAAGTAGGGGGTGGGTGATAGGTGTGAAGACTTTGTTGAATGTCCGCGATATCTGACCGGTCTCCCCCATGTTGAGGCCGGAAAATGGGGGTGCCGACGGGTACTCCGCACGTATCTTGGTGCGAAAGTACTCCAACTCGAAGTTCTCATTATGATCATTTATGATGGCAATCATCTTGACTATGTGCGCATACTTGCACGACTCGACGAAGATCGATTGCGCATAGGCTGACGGCCACTTGAAGTTCCCTGTGAAGTCGTGAAAAGCCGACATAATGTGGCTGTTGCCCCGGTTCTCGAAAAGCTTTCGCCGAATTTCTTCTGGAAGCCACACCTCCACGTCAATATACTCGACGCCCCATTGTATCGCACGATAGAGATATTCGTAGAATAAATTGGGATTGTCCATCGGAAAGCGCCCATTTTCTTGGGTACAGCGCGTGGTGTAAATGATTGGTAGTTCCGTCCTTTGCCGTAAGAGCATCACCTGCTCGCCCACATAGCTTAAACTCGGTATCCGGGCGAATGTCCCGTCTCCCAGAGGTTCCTTAAGCAAATCCACACGTAGTTCCACAGCATCGCATCCGACCGTAAGTACCTCGATGTTGGGCAAAGCAGCTCGAACATCGGGAAATGTCGTCGAGATGAAGAATGTGCGTGGTTTATTCATAAGGGTTTCATGATGGTTAACCTGTCCAAGGGTAAATGAGATGAACCGAGCGAGATCCTGACGGCAAAGAAGGGTATCAGTATACAAGAACTCATAATCGCACTGCTCAGAGAGATATGTATCGGGCGGCATGCCGAGGCCGACGTTGTGGGAATGTATGACAACCGTGGCGTTTTTATCTCGACCTGCCACACCTGTCCTCGCGCTTTCAGCCGGAATACCAAGCACCAGCCCTTGCTCTTTCGCCACGATACCCTGGAAACTGTCGGCCAGCTGACATGGCTTTCCCAACACATCCGCAAAAGTCGACACAATCATCTCCTGGCCAGGACCGTATACAATTACGGGCGTACGAGTGTCGCCTCTCCGTAACCTGTTATCACTCGTCCTCCCATTGTCCGCCATAATAGGTGTAACGGCTCTTGAATCCATATCCATCGCGACTTCCGGTGTAAGATTTCCATTCGGACTGGGCCGATGGACCGGCATCGGGACTTGGGTCAACATCTCGTTCACGCCAATAGACTTCAATGAACAAGATATATCTTATATCTCGGAGGGCCTGCACTCTGGCGCGACCTGGCGCAAATGGAATAATAGTCCCTCCCGGTTTCCGAATTCCCACACAGATGCCGCCGAGCCCAGAGTGTTAGGCAGTTTGTAGATTAAAGGCCAATAATAGATTAAACGCTGTTGAGTGCATGGCAAATGCCTCCAACCGTGCCGTGTGCCACTCCCACTCTAGTGTAACCTTGGTGAGATCATAATGATTAGCTGTGACGCACCAAAGCGGACTGAGGCAGAGAAAAGTGTGGGAGATGGTAGTGCGCGGATAAATCTGCGTCGAGGGGGGATGTAGCAAATGGTGTTTAGACGGGCTTACCTTATTGCCAGGCTTCGTTCAGCTGAGGCTCAAGTTTAAGAAGACGGCGAGGCGAAAGCAGAAACTGAGGGGTGGACTTTTCATTAGTAAGGTTACAGAACTACTCGGTTAAGTTTGAGACAGCTACATCTGGAATGGGATGATGAATATCTAGCAAATAAAGTGAGCCGGAGACTTACCTGGGGCAGAGCGAACGCGGTACAAAGCTTTCCTATCAATCATACCAGGCCATTCATGGCATGAATGAGCGACAATAATTCTTCCAGCCACAAGAATGCAGGATTCTGGCGCTTGGCTTCTGGTACAGGAATCCCGCGCGCAGCAGGGTCTTCTGTATTATACTTGTATGTGTAATACGGGTAAGGGGGTACCTGATATTATGTATGTTATTACGTTGCGCTACTAGACTTGCACTACACTAAAGTGCCTATCAGCCGGTTCATTGAACGGCCCAGCCGTCCATGGTTCATGCCCCCGCCCCCCTGGGCCAGCTATGTTTACAGTAGCCAAGACTGTTTCTTCCCGATTGATACATAGAATCAATTAGCCGTCATCTCTTTTTGCTATATCGACTTGATTTTCATACGGGTTACAGTTGCGTTCGAGATAACGAGGTTACAGAATGTTGAGCATTCGGCACCATCAAACCCATCACGGCCGTGCACAGTAGTTTGTGGGGAGGTGGGCCGCCAGAGGCGAAGTCGATTCTTAGCGGGGGGACAATAAAGCAATTCCATTGATGGATGTTCCTGTAAGTGGCATGTATCTCGAGACTTGGCGGGCATCGCAGAGACGAGTGAACAGTCTTGTGGCGGAGAAATCTCATAATGAAATTATAGCAACTAGGATACCGAAACATTTTCAAAGGCCACATGAAACGAAACCTATTGCCTCGGAGCGCACATGAAGCTTTACACACAGATGCCTCCAAGGATCGCGGCGATACCCACAGCACGTGAGACGCCCCTAGATAAATTCTTCACAATGCAAGGAAGCATGGGCAATGCAAACTGCTAGGCTTAGCATAGCAGCTCCCAATTTAGTACGTGTAGTGTTTATTTATTCGTAACGCTATATTAAATGGCGGAAGAGATAGTGCACAACCCCAGACAAGGTGTCACTGCGAATCCCCAGAACCTTGAGGACCTAATCTAAATTGTAGATCGATGATTGTTTCCTGGGTCGTCCCCCCACACGCTGACGGCGGCATCTGCTAGATATACATACGTCTGTATTACTTTCATCTCAGCTCGGATCCGAGCAAGCCGGTAAGTTCGGAGGATTCTGGTCGAGGCGGTTCGAAAGACGGGTTACTGGTACCTACCTATGAAATTATCTGCAACCCAGCTACCCACATAGGCTAAGCAGCATAGTAACTTGAAGCATATCCGAACCTTGGAGATATTGTGTGGAGAAAGGCCCCAAAAAGTTGGGGAAGACAGGGGCCTGACATCAACCGGGTTTGGTCCATTTATGGAGAAACTGTCGAACAATTCTCCATCAATCACAATCGAGCCTCCCCGAAACTAGTGTGCCACAACTTTTCTGTTACTGGGTGCTGACTACGATTTCGATATTTTAGCCTACGGAGAATTCAAGGACAGATCCGACTTCGTACAGGAGTAACGTGGTAATGTATCAGGGTAGGGAGATCAGGCCTAAAGCTCACACATCTACTCACCTCACCATAACCTTATGCGGTTACTAGATTCCTATCTTTTTAAACCAATACTTCAAGAAGTAAAGCTTATCTCTGTTGGTATTACACTCGGCCGAGAGTGCTCTGATCACCTACAGTATATGTGCTTGCCTTTGCTAGACTGTTAACTTCTGTAGCCCTCCGACTATCTACAGCCCTTGTATTAACCCAAACTCCATACAAAGCAACATTCATAGCAATTTCTGTTGTGGGCAGTGTCACCATGTCACCATAGCTACCCAAAGACCTGAATAACCCGCAATCATGACGAATAGTTGTATGATAGACATTGCGTTGCGTTTACGCGTAATCGCACTTTCGTCAACACGCCATCTTGCATGTAGGCTATGCACAGCAATATCGATGAAAGTTCGGCCCCATCTACCCGGTAAAAAGGCAAGAGATAAGGCTTCAATATCGGCACGCCTCCGCCCATCTGCAAGAATAGAGAGAAAAATTGGGCCAGATAATGAGAAAACCATGGTATTGAAGACGTTGGAAACGACCAGAGTTATACCGTAATAGGACCTTCTAGCCGAGGACATTTGCAAACAGACATGAAACGCTGAGCGATCTATAAATAAACAAGCCGCCTGCGCCGCTCAGTTGTTGCTTCAAACATCGCGATCTTATCACGAGCAGTCTTTAAGTCCCAAACCGACTAATACCTTCATCCTGAGATGCACACCATCAATACGACTTATCCATGCACCATTTTTTAAAAAAATGTAGGCGTCGAGACAGAAAAGCGCATGTGTTTGGGCGTATATTCTTGGTGACAAGTTCGGCTTCAAATGAGATTATAAGCACAAGGGTGGCACAGGGACACGGCCTCTAGCCCAATGTTGGAATTTCTATATTGAACGAGAGCAGAAATTCCTGGTCTACCCTTGTTGACGAAGAGCATGATTTTGTCTAAACTAGGAATGCCGATGCTAATGATTACCAATTCTGAGCCGCTCTAATGGAACCGAAATTGACAGTCTGATCGGCTTAATTTATATATAGACCTGAATCTGGCGATGCTCAACACCAACTCACACGCGACTAACATACTTACGTGCGACCTTGCCTCGTGTATCTCGATGGATATGCCGGAAATCCCATGTTCTGGCGACAGCCGGTCGTCCATCACTTATACCACCGGATAACCTTCTCTGTCGCTACATATCGGTAGGAGATTTGGGTGTAAGCGAAACCGAGACGGACCACGGCAAAGACTGTCGTATGTTACCCCACCGAGGCCTCCGGGAACGATGCATGACGCCGGCCTCATACTCGCATGTTATAAGTTGCTAAAATACTGCGATATTGCTGAGTGGTACTTGAGCCGTAATTTTGCATTTACAATCGTGCCACTGCGGCCGCATGATTCGGACTCTTACAATTAACGGTAGGATAGAGACGGGGAGATGGTGGAAGGTCAGATTGCTTTACAGATATCAATAGTACGACCAGACTGCCTATTTCAGTAGGCAGAGTAAATTGGTAGGCGGTAGGTAACCGCGTTATCACAGGAAATTACCAGATGACGATCTCTCATTCCTCATCTCGCTTCATATCCGAATTGGTCACAGAATTGATAAGACATAAAGCAACTGTCGCTGTTACACACCTACTCTACTTAGGTACCTACTTAATAACCTATCTGGCCCATATCCTCAACACTGCAGATTGATCGATCGATCGATTGATTGATTACTTTAACATCGTGAGGGGCGCATCTCCGACCTCCCAAGGAATTCTAGGACGTGGCAAGCTCTATCTACTACTGTGACCTCTAATAAATAAGACGCCAACTCATGCCCCCCCGGGCTCAGCATTCCATCACTCATGGTCGTTACCTTCCGACCCTCCAAGCTTGTGCTAATCTCATCCGCAATCTCAACACTGCAGATGCAAAGCAAAAAGCACCTGCCACAGTTCGGGGACAGGATTGGCTGATAATCTTCCGATAACGATGAGATGGGAAACCTTGCGATAAGTAACCGCCATGGGCGGGGTCTGTGCTTCTTCTCTGTATGTCTGGGTGTATAAGTGAGACAGTCAGCCGTAGAATTGGCCTACCAACATAACCCGTCAGGCAGCAGAATTATCTACCCGTTAGATTCAACAACATGCCTTGCTTTTGACATTATAACAATACCGTCCGCATCAAGATTGAAGAAGGCGATATCTAAACAACTTCCACCTTTGAATGAAGTTTCGGTGTGCTACAGACTCAGAAACGCTCACCTCATCTTGTGTGCCGTTGCCAATGTTACCTCGCATCCCAAGGATCGCCCACCAGCATTACTCGAAGGGTAACGCAAGTCCATAAATCATCTCCACACTCGACCAAGCAGCTGATTCACGTAACCCAATCAGCGCAAGCTCGCCAGCCCAGCACAACCCAAGTCAGCCAAACCACGTCAAGCAAGCTACATCTCTTACGACAATTAAAACCATTCTGGCGAGGGGGGGACTTCAGAGCTCACTTTAACTCACGTTTCACGATAGCTTCAACTTCGTATTTCTCTTTTTCATTTCTGCTGTCCTTGATTACTACTGCTGGTTTAAAGAAGAAGAATAACAAGAGGAGGACGGTTCTAGGCGGGCAATCATGACTCGCAAGATAGTGTATTCTGTCGCGCTGGGCGTCTTCGTATGCAGTACGTCATTCTCTCCTTTCCTTTACCCCCTCGCAGCCCAAACTCCATCACCACCACCACCACCACCACCACCACAACAGAACAACTCGAATGCCGATTCTCTATTGAAGCCCATTGGGGGACCAAATATGGGATTGCTATTGCAATCATGGCTCCCAGCAAGCCGAGCTGAAGTTGGGGTGCCAGCATGGGATGGGACGAAAGAATGAACACCCTACGCAACGCCCAAGCACCTCCGATCCCGATCAACACCACCACATCGCCATAATGCATCATATCCCATCACCAAACCAACCCAACCCAACCCAACCCAACCCAACCCAAAGCGAAGCCAAGCTAACCACCAAAAACCTTCTCTCCAAACAGCGACCGCCCTAACCCTAACCTCGCTCCTGACAACGCACTGGGTGACATACTCGGTAACAGCCTCCACAGGCTCGACATTCTCCAAACGTCTCGGTCTACATGAGAGCTGTTCGAGCGTCGCCGAACCGTCGTGCCGACCATTCCCGAGTAAAGCCGACTGCGCCGAGGACAAGCAGTTCTGCTCCCTGTGGCGTACATCCGGGTTCCTGCTCTCGTTCGCGACGATCGTGGAATTGGCTACGCTGGTTAGTTTCTTGGTAGTGCTGGCGGGCGGGAAGTTCAAGAGGGAGGGCGGGTGGAAGTTGATTGGGGGGTTCTGATGCTGATGCTGTTGTGGAGTTTGCTGGGATGGGGATTATCGTGAGTGCAATACCCGTGCCCGTACCCGTACACATACCCGTACATACGTCAAAATACATACACGCACATACACACACGAACAAACACACGGACCCCTTGGGTCTCTTTCAGCCTTATTCACGGGCCAGAAAGGACTCCAGAAACGCACCGCATTCCAGACTGTATACCAGTCTCGCTCAGCGGCGAACCTAGTTGTTTGAATGGTCGTTTGAATGGCTGTTTAAAATACTAGACTGGACTTAACTAATATCGGATCGTGTATATATAGGCCTGGCTCTTCGAGCACGACTCGCAATTCGTCGTCCCGGGCTGGACCCTCGACTACTCGTTCTACCTGTGCACCTTCAGCGCGAGCGTCTCCGTGCTGCTGGCCGCTGTCCTCGCCGCTTCGGCATATGTGCTGCCTCCGGAAGATGACTACGAGTATCTTGAGGATCCGCTGGATTCCTAGGTTATCATCGGCCTCTCTTTCGCGCTATTTACCTATCCTCAAAAGTTGAAGTCCATGGGTCGAAGTTTCAAGTTTGTTCGAAAGCATTTAGCATGCATGCGTAGTCTTTGGTCGTTCCATCGTTCCGTTGTGGTTGTCGCTGGCGCGTCCTTCTGATATTGACTGATCGAGTTGTGTTGCGATGGAACCGAAATCGTCCTGTCGTTGGGAAAATATTCTTCATCTCCTCCTTGACAGAAGTATGTTATAGGGAATTGGTGTTTTGGCGTTTCGTGTGCGTTGGCATTCTACGAGCTTATTTGTCTTTTTGGCCCGGTATAATTCGCATCACGACATGCATTATGAATGGGCGGGGATGGGTTATATGGGGGCTATCACGACCTAGGAAACATATATATGATACGACAGTCGAAAATACCAGCGTTACGTACTATTGAGGATCTTACCTTTAAATGATCAAAGATAAATGTATATGCGAGTGTGCGTGAATGCCTCCAATTATTTTTCTGGGTATCTTAATCCTGGGTGTATCAAGTCTAGCAAGAAACTAACGATTTCCGAACCAGTAAAAAATATCTCTAATCGTCGTCCTCAGAGTCCGACGATTCCGAAGACGAGGACGACGAGCTACTTGATGAGGTCTCTTCGTTATCCCTATTCACCGCGCCTCCATCCGAGTCTGAGTCTGAAGAGGAATCATCCGAGCTGCCGCCACTGCTGCTGCTGTCACCGTCGCTCGAACTAGCGTCGTCCTCGGCCTCGCTCTCGGATTCAGACTCTGAGCTCGTGTCGTCTTCGACGGCCGCCGTGCGCAGTTTCCTCTTCCGCTTCGTCCTCTGCTGCGGGCCATCGTTGAGTTGGAGGCGCTGCTTCTCACCGCCGTCGCCGTCGCCATTACCAGGCGGAATCCCCTTCTCTGTAGCCGTAGATTCCCCACTGGTCGTCGTGCCTGTACCTGATGTCGCTGTCGTCGTCGTCTCTGATGCTTCTGTCTCCGAGAGCTCGTCTATGACCATCTCCGCGCGCATGCGCTTGACGACGCGGCGCTGCATCTCCATGTCCGTTGTGCGCAGGACGTACTTAACTTCGTCGAAGCGGCGCTTCTCGGGCGTCCGGGGCTGGTTAAGGAACATCTTGATGACCTCCTCGTACTCCTTCTGCTTGCGCTCCGCCATCTCCTTGTTAGTCGCCATCGCGGGAAACCCCGCGGCGCCTTCCTGCATATCTCGCGCCTTGATGCCGTTGGCGAGCTCTCGCAGCCGCGTCCGCACGCCGCCTTGCAAGGCCCGGATGTACTCGTAGAAGACGCTGATATCCGCCGCGGGGATCGTGGTCTCATCCGCGCCGGCGAATACCTGCTCCAGCAGCCGCGTTTGGTGGTTCTTGTTGAACTTCCAGCTATCCCGCGCCGTGTGCCAGGTCCGCAGATAAGCGAGCGCTGGCTCTAGGTTGACGGGGGCGGTCTTCTTGATTGGCTTTGCCGGGACCGCCGCCGTGGTAGCATTGACGGTAGAAGTAGCAGCAGCACCCTTCTGCTTTGGCTTAGGCTGCTTGGTTTTGACTAGCACGGGAGGTTGCGGGCCGGCTGTGTCCGCAGCGAAGGAGACGGCCTTTGGTTTCTTGGTAGCAGTAGTAGGTGGTGTTTGATGGGAAGAAGAGGTCTGATCCTGCCAGTTGTCCTGCCTGGCCCTTTTGGCGGAATGGTCTAATGCAGGGGCACCGCCCGAGGCTCTCCTCTTCGTATTGGGGGTAGAAGAAGAAGAGCCGCCAAGGGGTGCCCGATTGTTGGGCACTGATGACGTTCCGTTGGTGGTGGTGGTGGTGGTAGTGGTGGGTGGGTAGCGTCATGGCTTTGTCCCTCTGATGCAGGTTTGAGCTTGAGACCCAATCGCTTCCAGGCTGGAACTCGCTGTGTTGGCGCGTCCCCAGTGGAGGACGACATGGCCGGAGATTGGTGGGAGTCTTGGTGGGATAGAGAGATAGACAGATAGTGCTCGCTATATCGTATCAATCCAAACTACTCAGTTGAGGCCGTCTGTGCAACAAGCGAGCGTCTTGAAGAATCGATGCCTTAGTTGTTGAAGACTCTTTCACTTTGATACAGCTTAGCAGCAGCATGTATAAAAAATGAGAATCTTACCTCACGTTGAGCTAGATTAGGCTCTGCTACATGAGGGAGCTAGTATAGTTTTCATTAGCGCCAACGCACGGCAAGTAATCTTTGAAGCGTAATTGGTGAAATATCTCCAGATCACCAATGAGACGGTGGGAATTCAAAAAATTGCCGGAGCCTTACGGTCGGGTAGATATCGTGAACTGTAGATGGCTGTTCTATTTTTTTCGCTTCATCTTTTTAGACAGTGGAGCTCTCCCAGTCGAGGTGCATGAAATCTTGGAGGACCCCTTCTAGCAATGTCGCGATTATTGAATAACCTTGCAAGTGTCACCTATCGTAGTCGATATGTATATATAAGGGTTATGTGTATATAGCGTGATCTTACGTACTCAGTAGAAGATAGGCGGTGGCCCGAGCTCTAGCTCTCAGGCAGCCCGACCGCGTAAACAGCTTCTGGATTGCGTCGGGGGCAGGTAACCTGGGAGGCTCCGTCAGAGGTATCACTTCCAAGCTAGCTCTGCCGTCAACATCGTCGTCGTCTGCAAACGTCCCCCTCTACTACACCGAAATATCTCACCACATAACGTATTCTCTGACACTTTCTTCGTTTGGGATCGCTTTCGTATCTTCACTTCTCTTTCGCAATTCTAGTCCAACATCTTACGGTCTTAAGCCTTCATCATGTCGGGAGGTACGTATCGATCAAGCTCCTCCGAGCTTCACGATTAGACTAACTTCAGCGCTGACGTTTTCTTATTTTGACAGGCAGCGCTGGCTATGACCGGCATATCACCATCTTCTCCGAACAGGGCAGGCTCTACCAAGTCGGTATGTTCAGCGATGCGATGCGCTCTGACAACCCCCCCCCGGGATCAGCTCTCTCGCCCCCAATCCCATGCGACAACGCGAGAGTCGATGAGAGCTTCGGTGAAGGAAACTTACTTGATGACTGACGAAAGGGTCGCCATGTAGAATATGCGTTCAAGGCTATCACTGCTGCCAACATCATGTCGATAGGTGTTCGGGGGAAGGACTGTGCGGTCGTGCTCTCCCAGAAAAAGGTCCCCGTCAGTGTTTTCAGCCTCTTACCCTAGCTGCCACGGCCCTCCCATATGTGAGGCTGACGCTGACTACATGAGCCAGGACAAATTGATCGACCCCTCCTCGGTATCCCACATCTTCCAAATCTCGCCGTCCGTGGGCTGCGTCATGACCGGCTCGATTGCGGACGCCCGTGCATTTGCTCAGCGAGCCCAGGGCGAGGCGGCGGAATTCCGCTATAAGTATGGCTATGAGATGCCGTGCGATGTCTTAGCCAAGAGGCTGGCGAACATTAGTCAGGTGTACACGCAGAGGGTATGATGGCCACCTGGTATAGAGCGAGAGTGCGGACTTCCATGCTGACGTAATAACAATAATGATAGGCACACATGCGCCCCTACGGTGTTGCGACAACTCTGATATCACTGGACGCCGAATTTGGCCCTCAGCTCTTCAAGACCGATCCTGCTGGCTATTACGTTGGCTACAAGGGCACGGCAGCTGGACCCAAGCAACAAGAGGCTCTCAATCACCTAGAAAAGAAGCTCAAGAACAAGGAGTATGCCGAAGGCAGCTGGGAAGACGTTGTGGAACTGGCGATCACCACCCTCAGCACCGTTCTCAGCATGGATTTCAAGAAAGGGGAGATCGAGATTGGCATAGTTGGTGGTCCCCGCCCGGACGGCAGCGAGGGCCCGGATCCTTCCTTCAGAACCCTGACCGAGGAGGAGATAGACGAGAGACTAAATGCCATTGCGGAGAAGGACTAGCAGCCGAAAGAGGAACAGGCCATGGCTGCACTCAATGAATCTTCTCGGATTGGGTGACGATGCATCAGCAGTTTAGGCTACACTCGCGTCTGGTCGTACTCAGGAACGTAGCTGGTAAGGCTACATGGGTGGTTTGGGGTTGGGTTTTGCCACCCGTTGTAGCCCTATCGAGACCGGGGTAGTGTGCAATAGTACTATGGTGCCTAATGAGGTGTTTGAAGCAGGCATTTCTATTTTGGATGTGACTACAGCAATAATCCGTTGCAACCCCTTGATAAAAAAAAAAAAAAAAAAAAAACTCCTCGACACACAAATTGACGAGCGTGGTCAGACTGCTTTACCATCTTCTCACGCATGTCAGAAAAGTTAAGTCATATTGAGCTGAACAGAAGTTATTCAGGCTCTCTCGGTGGTTTCTTGGCTCGTCGCAATGTGTCGATGTAATGGTCGTTTGTAAAATCGAGTACGACAAGACGAAGCCCAAAGGAGGTGATCTGCTCCAAATAGAAAATTGATAACAAATATCCCCAAAATGCACGTTATGTTGCCTACACTACCTACAGCCCTACCTATCAACGCCGATTTACACTACCTGGGTTACCTGGGTACCCGGTCAGTGATGCCTGCAGGAAATCTTCAGCCGCCATGTAGTCCCACGACGGTGGAACCTAATATCTGGCTCCAAGAGCAAGGGTTGCTGACATACATAGATACTACACACCCTACATAACCACCTTACTCGGCACCAACCCAGCCCAACCCAGCAGAATAAGGTGCGCGCGGCAAAACTGGCGTTTGGAATCTAGGCGTGGCGGGGGCACAGGGGTAAGCAGTAACATGCCTACTCACCTACAGTAGGGAGGTTACTGTATGTAGTATTGTTCTATTACGTTAGAGGATTGGATTAGGTATGTTGGACTGAAATAGAATTAATACTACCACCTTATATATGTAGGCATGTTGAGATAGGCAGATATCTCACTACCTACTTAGTAGACCTAAACACACCGCGCCATGGTACGTGCGCTTCTTACTATCCTTATAGTAGGATAGGCGGTACTGCTGAGGATGATGATTATGCTGATGACGAACCGTCGAGTCTAGTGATATCTATATTCTATTGGATGCTTTACATTTCTTTTCCTCGCCTTCATTGTGATTTAAATAGCGCCATCATAGTATCGACTAAACATACTCCTACCGGCGAGTTTTCGAGTACCGCTGATCAGTATCTACGAATTTGAAGAATATTGAATTGGCCAATGAGGCTGAGTGAGTGCTTAGAATAGATGGATATTGGCCTAGTATCCTTATACTTACTCTTACAAATCTCCAAGGCTGTTCACTATCTACCAGTTCCTCTTTTCTCTTAACCGAATTACCTGTTCTCCTACCTACTTGCATTGCTCTTGAAATACACGTAGTGTTCTCAAGATGTTTAGAAGTTGATAGCTTGGCATCTGATTGATGGTTGTATATGTGCTCATTCAAACAAAATAAAAATACTAACTATGTGTAAGTCAGTAAGTAAGTACTTGGCTATTAGAAGTAAGGTAAGCCTATCCAAAAGAAACTCGGTTCAGAAACGATGAAATGAGGTCAACCTAAGCCTATCTACATAGTTAGTTAGTTAGTTGGTGCAAGGTTAACAAGCCATCTCACATCTGACATGTCCATCATCATCCATCCATCGTCGTCATCTCCAAATCGAAACTTAACCCATGCAGATCAGCGCGCGATGACTAGCAGCTGTGCTAACCCATAAGCCGCCCTGCGCAGGTCTCCAATCCCAGCAGTACCAGCAGTACCAGCAGCCCCAGTAGCGCCCCAGTAGCTGTCCCCATCGCCCACTGACAGGCCCCCCCTAACGCTCCCAACTAGTAACTAACGCTGCAATACTCCCCCCCGTTCAGCTGTCCCCGTTTAGTGGGGCTCCCGTGGCTTGGGCCTGCCCACGTCCCGCCATTGGCCAACCTCTCCCACACAACTTCGCGATACCCGACTGAAAAAAGCCATGAGCCTCCAGTTGCTTTGTTCCATTTATTCCATTCCACCTGAGAGCCGTCCTCTATCGGGATTAACGTCCTCAATAGTGGCGCGCTGAATTATACCATGCGACCTGTACCTACCTTACTTACCTACCTCACCTAGCTAACTGCCTACCTATACGTTACCTTACCTCTCTCTGTCTCTCTTTGCCTGACCGTCTAAAGTCCGCATAACGAGGCTCTTGGGTTAGTGTATGTATACTGCTCTCCACTCCTAGCTAGATACTTGCTCTTCGTCTATCTGCGCGGCGCACGACCAGCTGTCCTCTCCTCCACCGACCTACCTACCTAGCTTACAGATAGACGGGTAGGTACTTACTGACCTTCAGGGGTACATACCTACTTACATACTTCCTTACTCATCGACGAGTCCACTAGGCGCGTGGCATTGTATCCGTAGTTCTTACCCGTCTTACTTACTTACCTATCTACTTAGTATGATAGTAGTTGTGTCTGCCGTTTAGCCATGTGGATCGCTGGAGGGTTACCCACGTCTTTAGTTTGAAGGCCTTGCAGATGCGGCGTTGAAATGCCACGAGATTGGGCCCTGGCTAGCGAGCTGGCGTTCCATGCACACTACCAAGGGTCTTAGCTGCGCTTCGCGGAGGGCATAGGCGAGGATCTACGTCCAGCTCTGTTAGGATACTCCCAGGTTTGAGCTTGCTTGAAAGTGTTCGTAGGGATGATGACAATGTGGTCGTTAGAAACTCCGATTCGACGTTCCCGCCCTTTTGCTAATACGTTGTTTTTGGGTCTCGGGAGCTGGGGCCGCGGCCGTGGGGACCACAAACATTTTCCAGTAGGTAGGTAGGTAGTTCTATGGAACATTACCATGACCAAAGAAAATCAACCAGTCAGGAGTTCGTGTCAATAAGTCGAATCTGTCTTAGCCTCCGTGAATAAGCTTAAACGGCAACTAGACAACTAGTAGTAGTAGTCCGCTCTTGAAGAGAGACGTATGCCGAAAACTACATAAAACTGGCGTCGTCACTTCCCAAGTTGCAGTCGGTTCCAACATGGAAGCCCTCTCCAGCACAGTCTCCAGAGCTGCCTGATAATAATCCGCAGTAGTAGCCTTAGCACTCAATCTTTGCTTCCTCGGCCATCCCTTTTTTCACGGCTTCTTCTTAATATTCCCCTTCGGACTCCGGCCTTGAAAAGTTGACGAGCAAACTTTCCCCCTTCATCTAATTCCTCACGATTTCGGTCTTCGAAAGGCAATTTATAAACTATACACAATGGACGGACGTGAGTGTGCCAAAGACTCTAGACGCCCGACGCCCAGGGTTTCCAGGGAATCCTCAGGGCATCGTCTTCTCTGCCGGACTGGACTCGTTCTAACCCCCTTCCTCCCTCCCCTATAGTAAACGAATACCGGACGGCACGGGTTGCCGATGTACTCTCCGACTTTCGAACTCTTCAATACTACATCGCGGCGGTGCCGACAGAACCACTACACACGGATGACTACTACACGGAGGGCTGGGCGGCATTACGACAATGTGCTATAGACGGGCAGCATATCCTAAACTGCGCGGCGGACGTGACGGTGCCACACGGACGAGGAGGCGAGGAGGAGCAAGCAAAAGCGGAACTGAAGCAGTACGATACGATCTTTGAACCTTGCGAGCCACGTATAGTACAGGGACCGGGATGCTGACGGAATGATGATAACTCCAGGGTTCTACTAGACGCCATTGCCCGGAGACACGAAGCACAGAAGATATACCTTCGTCAAGCAGCTGCGCAGAGATGGGTCGAATACCGGGAGCAGGTTCTCCAGGGACAGCGGCCCAATTCCGCGAACCGACGACAACTAAAGGCTTGTGACGAGCAACTTCGAAGTGTATGGTGAAACCCCTATTCCGCTTCAACATGCCCAACTCCCAACACCGACACGCATACATAAATACATATACACATACACATACACATACATATACACACACACATACACATACATATACACATATATATACACATACATATGCATATACACATATACACACGCCACTCTTAAAATACAAGCCTCGCCCGAATACCGACTAACACTCTGCCCAGGAGCTCTCACAAATCACAGACGAATCTATATACCAAGAGCTTCAAGCTTCGGATATGGCCATGGGCCGCTGGACGGCCGAAGACCCGAGTCTACGTGCCGTGCAACGCTGGGTCCGAGCACGTCCACAGACGATATAATACCTACTCGAGGCGATGAGAGAGAGCAATGAACGAACGAACGCTGAAGACACGCCTGAACAACACAAAATTCCATCCCCCACGATTCAGAAGAACTCAAAAGCAAACGACAACCTCCCCTGAACCTTCTCACAACAGGGGATATATATTCATCAAGAACATGAGGATTGTGCGGTGAAAAGTTTTCTTTCTTTCTTTTTTTTTTCCCTTTGGAATTTTTTTCGGGCGCTTGGAACGAGTTGGATGGATGGACATGAACCAATCCACTGGGACTTTTAGGAAAACAAACAAAGGGGCCGGCTCCCTTGACATCTAACTGTTGTGTCATGGTAGGGAAAAATTGTGTGTATGAAACTTTTAGGCGGGGAATTTTTTTGGTTTTTGGCGAGAGTTTGCTCCTGGTTTAAGCTGCAGTCTAGAGGATTCTGGCTTTGAGCAACTCTTCAACCATCATCATTGATTGCGTGAGCATTGATTGCAATAGATACCATCCAGGCAAGTGCCCAGGGAATCAGGAGGCCGCCTTGGGCATTGTACAAAAAGCATGCCTCATTCTATCTATCTACCGCGCATATTACCCCACCGCATGTACATATCGACAGATAGAAGGAGAATAAGACGTATATACATTACAATCAATCTACTAAAAAAACCTTAGCGCCGCGATTTTCAGGCGCATCGGATTCACCTAAGTTAGGTAGTCTATCTGCATTAACTATGACGAGTTAGTTCCCGTAGCTTGCTTAGCTAAACAAACAAACTAAGCCTCTTTTCCTCACCTCTACACATAGATACAGGCATTCTCCCAGCGCCAGACTATATTTCCTAGACTAGTTTGTTTCCCCCTACATTAGTGCCACGAGCACAAAGATCCCAGTAAAGCTGAGAAAAGTAGAAGGCCGCTAGAAGGAGAGGAAGAAAAAGAAAGAGAGTGACTAATTCAAAGCCTACCTATGGATTGGGGGAAAGGCTTCGAAACTTCCACGATGTGGCTTGATATCTACTATGTATGTAGGTAGGGATGTTGCCCACCGAAACTTCCTGAGCCGCATCCTCGCACAACGGTTGGCTACCTAAACTGCCGAGACCTCGCCTAGCTCGGCCGCCATTGACGTAAGTCGGTGGGATGGGATGAAAGGATCAACATCCTCCCCTGCAGAAAAAACAACCCGCGGCATGAAAGAGCCTCCAGCATCGCAAGTACGTATCTTGAGATATCTCTAGAGATGCAGCTAGCAATAGTCATCTGAGAGGTAGAGAGATGGTACGCAGGAGGGAGGGAGTGGCCGTGGACCCGAATAACCGGTGCCGCGGGACCATCTTCAGCTTGTATCAACGCGCTTACTTAGAGGTATGTATGTAGCTTCTTCCCAATCAGAAATTTGACAATGTTGATCGGTGGTGAATCAGTCCCGTTACCCATTCCCATTCGGTGCACATTACATGACATGGCGAGGGCTGATACTAGACTCTACCTAGGTAGACATGAACCCATGATAGACAATATCAATTGATGTTCGTAGGTACACGTAGACGCAGATCGGCCCTAAATTTACAGCTAGGTACTGTATTTGTATTGTGTGTCGTCTTTGTTGACACGAGACCAATCCAATATCGATAATAATAAAAATTCAATAAACCCCCGTTTCCCGCGCGGCTACCCGCATCGTCATACATATGTATGCACAGGGCCTTGCACAGCCCGCCCAAGGCCGCGCTAGGAGGTTCGCCAAGAACGGCTTTCTATGGGGCTGCCCTTTGCGGCGTTTGGGGCTTCGGAGAAAACACCTCGAAAAAGTGCTAAAGCCTAACGGCTCCCTCAGTTGGCTTTTTTGGTGGTCGCTTACACAATGCAGATAGAGACCTTCACAGCTGTAAAACACGATCTTACTTAGACGAACCACCTTCCGGGTATCTACCTCATATTACTCAATCATGGAGTTGCGGTAACCATAGACTTCCAATTTTCGAGAGTAACGTTTCGTCGATCAATTAATAATTCGGTGAGAGTGGCAACTTACTTGGGACACAAAAAGAAGAAACATGAAAACTAGGTGCATAAGCGAGATGGGTTACTAAGTGGCCCGGGGGCTGTTAACTACCTACACACCTCGTGCACCTTGATGCAATGTCACTTTGAGGCTGAATGCAGTTGCGAATAGAGTTTCGTTGAGCTTATTTGATATGATATGGCTGTTTCTTTTTCTTGAACAATTGGCGAGTTAACCTTGCCTCACTGACCTAGTTCTAAGTACTGACACTAAACTATATCTGCTTGGGTCTGCACGCAAGCGAAAGGAAAATTGAAAAAAAAAAAAAGATAATAAATTGCTATAACGCTATAGCTACCTCCTATGTACAAGTTGAATTGATTCAAGCAGAATTACTACCTTATGTATCCTACACTGCTGAAATGCAAAAGTATAGTGCCACTTGACACTATCGCGGTATTTCAGCATACGCATAGTGGAGTACCTAAGGAAACTAACGTTGAAGCCGTCATAATTGGGTTGCTGAGGGGCTTGGAGGTAGTAGTACAATACTACACCCCACCAGCGCCGAGCGGTTCAGATTCCGTTCCCACGAACCTCGAAATAATCCTAGTCATATGCAATAATGGTGCCTCTCTTTGCTTGCCGTGTCTGCCCAACCTATCAAAAATATTTTCACCAACAGAAAACGCTCTATTACTCAAGCACCACCCTAGAAGCTAACTAAGCTGTCTCGTCAGACTGACTGACAGACCGACAATCCACACGTGCTGCTGCTGTTGTGGCTCTCCGCTAAGATACCAAGATAATCATTGCTTGCATATCTTTGAGGCCTCCACCACTATCAGGTCCCCTCACCCAAGCCGTCGCTCGGTAAGTCCGAAAGAGCAAACCAACATCTGATCTCCAACCACGTTGTCATCTCCATCATGATCTTCTTCTTCTTCTTCTTCTTTTGTTCAGAGTCAGTGTGCCTCTTCTACCTACCTACCGCTTTGGGGACTCTCGGATCCACCCAGGTTCACGGATCACCTACCTACCGCCGCGTGAACACAGCTAGCTAGCTACCTACCTACCTTACCTGAGGCGTCTCTATCGCCCACATAGTTCCCTTGCTGCGCCGACTTGTCACTTTTCCAAAATGATGTAGTAGTTAGTGTAGTACATACAGCCTTGGATTGGCTTTGTTTGACCGCCACATTCTGTTTATCCCACCGATCATCTCTCTTCCTTGACACCCGTCCTGACAATGCTATTGACCAGTAAGAACTTCTCCAGGGAGAAAAATGGCAACAGCCGTTTGCAACGTCTGCGAGGATCCCCTCGTCGTGGAAGTCGAGGGGGATGGAGACGGTGAGGACACCCAGACGGTCCCGGATGATTTGGAACTGCTCTCGTGCGGCTGTCATTTCCACTGGCAGTGCCTCCTGGACCAGTCCTCGGACGTAGCCATATCCCTCAAGTGCCCGTCGTGCCAATTTCCCCTGGCGCAGAACAGCGCTGGGCCCTCCGTTACCAATCCGTTCCTGCAGTCCACGTCAGGCGTGTCCATATTGACGCGGTATGTCAACGAGGGGGGTGTTCAGGACGAGTTGGATGTGCTCCCGGCCGTAACGGAAGAGGCGTACCTGGCGGCCAATCCCCAAGCCAGGCCCGCGCGCGCCTTTCACGTAATGTGTAGCGAGGGCGATGTCGACGGCATTGTGGACCTCCTCCGAGATATCGAGCAAGGAGGAGGCAAAGATGGAGATGGGGACGAAGAGGGCAAACCTACGCTCACTCCGGCGCAGCTCATTCGCTACCAGGACCCTCTCGCCAACATGAAGAGCGGACTTCATTTCGCCATCGAGCAGGGACGGGAGGAGGTCGTCTGGCTACTGCTCTGGCTCGCGTCTCCTCTGCGCACAGATGCTTTTCCTGGGCCACTCCGGGAGATTGCGCAGGCCATGGGACTCCAACGGCCAGTCACACCGCCATCTGAAGATATTCGCGCACTCCAGGATGACCGGGGCCGTACAGCTGAGACGATCGCGGCAGAACAACGAGAAGGGGCGTGGGCCGCTCTATTGCAGTCCAACGTGCTGCATCCCGGCTCGTCATAGTTCATCAATCAATCCCAGTGTATTCCAGCGTAACCGCGGCACAGGCAGCCAGCGAACATTTACACACGCTCTCGTAATTAATAATTGTTCTCCGTGTCACTCGGCCGGGACGACGAGAGGCTTGAGCGCTATTCTTGGCAATTCCCACCTATCAACAGACGTAGAACACACATACATACTGATACAATGGGGAGATGCAAGTTCGTGAATCCAGTTCAGATCCTACCTGCCTAACTTTTCTACCCTCGATGTTTCGTTTGGGTATGAGCCAAGAGCCAAGAGCGGTTCAATGTAGAATGTAGAACTTGCAGGTGCCAAACACGTCGTTCTTGGAATAAGTAATAACCCTACCTACAACCCTCCATGACGAAAGAGAAGAGAGGGAAGAGACGAGACGAGACCGGACTGAACAAGCCAAGCTACTGTATACTGTAAGCAAAAGGCTCTATTCGGAAATCCGAGACCTAATTGGTACCGTATCGCCGGGGGGTTGGGTTGGTGTTCATCCAAACTTTTTTTCTGCTTGGGCTATTGAGACATGACTTAGATGCAATGCAACCTCGTGAGAATCTGGTACAGTAATCCCCTGGGAATATACATACGCTACTACGACCAACACTCCGAATGCACTGCCAATACGCACCCCTGGGAATTCTCTCCGCATTTGTTGAAGAAGTACTGGCATGCCTATTCCCACATATGTATGTACGATATGTTTCTGCCCCTAGCTATTTTGGTTACGCTACTGTACAGAACCTCTTTCGGTATGCCCTGCCCTGCCCTGCCTCGCCCAATACCCCTCGGTATCATATGCAATGGTCTGATTCTCACGCCCGCCTATCATATTCCTCGGCTTTTTCCTGTCACTGCTACTGTTACTGTTACTTCCGAGTCTGCTTCTGGTCACCCCCTCTTACATACAGACACGTACATACAGACCTACATGACAACCTACTTACATGTGTTACCTACCTCGACAAAGATTTGAGAAACATCGATTGCGGGTATTGTTGCCGTTACCACTGAGATTACGCGTAAGGTACGCCCAGACGATCACGATCCTGAACGGGGCATCCGTTTCCTTTTTCAACCTAGTTTCCCCAGGCCAAGGAAGACATGGGATGAACTCCTCGCTCCTCTCCATCTCTCTCCCTGTCTCTTGCTCTAAATCTGGAGCGTATCCCACATAATTCCTTGCCACCCACATGGATGTGACTTCACTTCATCACGGACGTCTCCTTTCCCTTCGTTTCCTTTCCCCTTTCCCCTTTCCCCGCCAACTTGAAGCGATTTTTTGTCATCATATCCTTCCCCTCCTCTCTCCTCCCCTGTATTAGGACATGCGTGCTGCGGTAAGCAGGTGATGTAGCATACAGTTACCTAAAACAGATCCGAACGAAATGTCCCGGGTTGGGCCATGACGCTGTGATACTGCCTTCGATTACATGCAGCAAAAGCACACAGGCAAGCCAAGTAACCAAGCAAGAAACCACGAACCGAACGAACCGCTTTAACCCCTCAAGTTCATGCACGCACGTACTCTTTTCTCCGTTCCCTTGCCTTCCACCCTCTCAGAGGGAAGCACAGCAGGGAAACAAGCATGGAGACGCAAGAATGGACGATCGGGTCCGGCTACTGTGGTATCGCCGCTTTTGGTCCAAGATGCCAGCCAGTCTGATTCCTGGTTGAATCGGTCGGTCAATTTCGGGGAGAATCGAAATCTGCGGGTTTCGTTCGTTCGCCTGTAGAAGGGTGTGTATGTCCTCAAGGTCGCCTTCGATGGTAGGCAGGTAGGCAAACGAGGTAAACGATGATCTTGCGTCGCGGAGTGCATACTCGCTTGCTTCGTTTCGCTTGCCCCTTCGCTTCTGCTTCATCCCTTTCCACGGGCTCAACTCGACTCTACATATCCTTCGCGTAGTTCGTGTCGTGGGTAGTAAGTAGGTGGCATCTCGCGAGTGAGCGAGAGGGACATCTATGCACCCTACGTACTCACTGCATATCACACAGACACACAGACACACACTTCTAACCCCGTCAAAGAGATGAGGTGAAGTCGATGCGGGTCCCCATCAGACGAACAGCCATACAGACAAACAGATAGAAGGGTTATTTACCCGGTCATTTAAGCGGGAAGTGGAGCAGAACCACAGGGCTGGGGTATGATATGAGTATCTATTGTGATGCAATGGGTTGGGCTGGACTAGGGCTAGGAGAAACGGCAACTGGAACCTTTCTGATTGATGTCTTTCATATTGCGATTATATGAAAGCAGGAGGGGCTCGAACGGTTTCACTATAACCTGACCCCTTGCCCGTTCGGCGCTCCCGTGACTTGATGCCGCTGTGATGGGAGTGGATATCATGCCGGGTGAGGGTGGGCTGGGCTGCTGCAGGAGGTTTGCTCAAGCTTTTGTCGATGGGGTCGAGGAGGTCAAAGATGATGATGATGATGGAACTCGCATGCTAGCGAGCGAGTTGAAGCAGGTAGGTGTGTCTGCTGTAGGAGAAAACTTACCGTATTGTACGGTAAATGGAGACTGGACGAACCGAGACACCGCAGAGATATCACGGTAACCTCTTCTCACCATCGCCAAGATGGGCTTTCTCTATTCTGTTTCTGCGCCGTCCTTTTCATCCCGTCCGTGCATTTGCGCGGTAACGCCCATGTGATTGCTACCTACCTTGCGGTCCTCGAACTGCTTTCTTCTGCATACATGTATATGCGAACGCTAGATAAGTAAGTCAGTAGACTTGGGTCGTTAGGTCGTATAGGGAACGAAAATCTGGGGTTTCGAAGGACGGTCTATGCCGCTCTCATGCAAGCACTTACGCACAGACGAACACGCACTCCAGATACTACTATACTACTATACCACACTTCCTACACATGCTATCACTGCTGTAGATACTACATACTACCTACCTACACTACTATATCTCCATGCGTGTTCGTCCCGTCCTGCAAGCACTTTAGTTCCGGATGGAATCGAACGAGAAAGCTAATTAGTCTCGTGTGAGAACCGACGAATAAGAGCCTCCAGGCGCCGGAGTTAATGGACCCTGACCGTATGATTGATTTTCAGGCCGTCGCGAGCCGTGCCGCGCCCTTTCTGTTGCCCAGTTATTCGAGTCCCGTGATTGTTTCCCCCGTCTGTGCTCTGCGTGCCGTCTCTGGGCTCTGTTTGTCTCGTTTCGTCTCGTCCCTATACTCTCGAGGCGGTGTGCTATACACTGGAGAATCTGGGGAAACTTACAGGACGGGATTGGCGCGGCTGGGATATTATAGAGGGTTAGGTTTATCCTGCGATTTTACCCCTACAATGGTGACATCCTATTGTGCGGCTTCCTTCTATTGGGAAACTTGGTAGCCTAGGTGTAGCATTTCTCATACAGTTTCGTGCATATTGTTACCTGTTCAGACACACCTTTCATGCACGTGAAAATGCCCGAGGATGAACGACCGGACAATACCCATTGAGCAGACTCAATTGGAACCAGGGTCTAGATTTTGCCCTCTCCTTCACTTTATACTTCGGCTTAATGTGCGGCACGCGAGTCTTGTGCTACGGTTGCATCCGTCACAGGTGTGTATGCCGTGCTTGATTACATGTCTACCTAGCCTGTCTGCTTGATATCGTGGTAACAGAGAACGAATAGCGTGCAAGGTGCAAACTGAACACGATCTGGCGGTGGAAAGAGTGCGCGACATTCTATTGTTGCGCGGTACAAGAACCTTGACGCAGTTCGTGCTTGATAATCTTGGCTAGTTGTATGGGAGCGTTGCAGTTGTGCCAACATACTGTTTCCTGCTTACTGGCATCTGCCATCGGATCTTTACGGCGACACCATCAGTGAAGCAGTCGATACGAGGCGAGGCCCTCGGTATGCCTTTGCCTGCTTTGCTGCCTATCAATCCTTATTGCCGGATGTGACGGCCTGACCTAGGACACTGTGCCGCCTTCGAGCCCCCAAATATAGATAGATAGATAGATAATTGTGGCAAAGGGGAGGAACATAACTCCTAATTGTCTGATTTCATGCTGAAAAGGTTCCTACGAGAAAACTTGCAGTTGCTTTAATCGCGGTTTGAGGGAAAATCCGTACTCTCTATGCCATCTCCAGTAGATAAGCAACGACGATAGAGGGGAGTACGCCTACCTCGATTCGGCCCCCGGTCTGAAACGCGGCTTGAGACGACGATGAGATAGATTGAATACTCGGGGTAGAACTGGGTGATAGGTGACAGAAACAATAGAACCAATAGAAAACCGGGAGATTTCGAAACGAAACAGAAACGGAAGTCAGCGGAAAGATGATTCGCTCTCAAGACCGGGTCGTACTCCGGCCACACGATCCTCCCTTCCATTCCCTCTTTTTTTTTTTTCTCAAATCGCATTCCTTCACTTCCATTTCAAGACGTCCCGAATTGGACAGCCGTTGGAGTGGAGTGGAGTGGAGTGGAGGGGAAGGGAAGGGAAGGGAAGGGAGGGAGGGAGGGAGGGAGGGAAGAGGAGGG